>JACEGR010001347.1:0-173581 GCA_014170235.1 Listronotus bonariensis
ATTTTAAAGTTATATGGTGAAATATGTACCTAATAATAAACTCCATCGGATGACGGAGGATGGCAACTCTCACCATCTCTCTACTACTTTTTTGGAAAATTTTAAACAATTTTTTTTTCCTTTAGAAATCATTATTCTTAGTATTTAGCACTAACTTAACAATTATATCTAGATTCTTAATACGTTAATTTAAAATTTAAAAATATTGTTTTTTTATTATTTTTTCTAGCGGTTTATTTATGGTATTTTTAATTGTTTCGATATTCTTATATTAGCTATTCTTTTTATAAATCCTATAGACCCCCACTTATATTTATTTTCGAAATTATTCTGTTTTATGAACAATAAACGATTTTCTCTATAATAATTCTTTTATATGGTACGCGAAATATTTGCGCAAATAGCTAACACACAATAAAGCTTCCTGCTTAGGGCTCCGGGCCCCCACGTCTGACGCCCCCCACGAATCATACCTAGGGCTCCTAAAGGATTTTTTCTATAATAATTCTTTGTATGGTATGAAGTATTTGCGTAAATAGCAAAACAATAGTTTTTCCTGAATTTTCTTTTATAAGCAATATTTTCAAGTATTTTTTACTTAATGCCCTTTAATAATGATTTTAGAACGTAAAAAATAGCATGCAGTATTGTTAATATTCAAAATAATATGTACTTACATGTTTTTATTGTAATAAAACACCAAAAACCAAAAATTCGCACAAAAAAAATAAAATTATGGCGCAGGATTTCACTTCAACAGTGACTGGGTGATGGCTATCGAATGATCTTCGGTGTTTTTGCATAGGAATGCGAAGTCTCGCTTTTTATCAGAAGGTATGCGGTTAAGCATTTCCGATAACATGATAAAAATAACATGAGTAATCGTCCAGGGGCGGGTTAAATTTATTAAATGTTCTTTTTAATAATATTTATATTCTGTATAAAACCTTTTTTATATGTTTAAAATTTAGTTAATATTTAAGACACACTGGCGCGGTTATGCACATGCGCTTAAGCCAAGAAGGTTAAGCGCTTGGTGAGAGAATGAATTCCTACGCCAACCGTGCAAAATAGTACCATGTAATTTAGTGTAATTACCGAGTATGATGTCACCGAGGCTTCTGGCAACTGTGCTGTGATTGGTTAGTTGAAGCGTGTGAATATTCTATATACTGCCATAAATAATTATAAAGCTCTACGCCTGCGCTCTGCGCTTAAGCCCCCGCTTACACCCCGCGCTTAAGCCCAAGGTTTAAGCGCGGAGGGCGCAGTGCCTAACATGTTAGGATTAATAACCTTAAAATTATTGCCGTTAGCAACTATTCTTTGTCCAAGTTTCATTACTCTAAGTTTAATAATAAGGCAGCAATGATTAATTTTCTATCGGGTTACCGTTCTAATCGCTAATTGATATCTCTCAACTATTTTTAAACAGCTGTAACGCCTTTATGGCTAAAGATGGCGTCATGCGGTTTTCGCTATTCGATAGGTATGATGTAATACTATATTTAAAAAATTTAAACCGAGTTCCGATGACTCATCATCAGGGTTAAATTACGATTTTTGTCGATTGCGCCCGAACGGTACGACCTGGGATTTTCGCGTTTGCGCAGATCAATTTATGACCATAGCGCAAGTATCCTACGCATGGCGACCATTTTCTAAGTCACGTGATTTTTGACATATGACAGGTGACATTTGACAGATGACATTTATGGTTTGACAGATAGTATGGGGCCACGCCCTAAACAACGCGTTGCGCAAGATTCCTAAATATTCAATGACGTCAGAGATCTTGAGATAATAAACTCCACCGGTGACCGGTGGATGTAGAAACCCTCTGCTTCTCCTACTTACAACAAGTTCGTTGAACTTTACGAAACCAAATCAATAATCGATTACTCAAAAATCGAAACTAAAAGCCATAAAAATATTTTAACGCTCTTTCGCGAAACTAAAATGGAGGAACTGATAAAATAATCGATGACATATTTGAAACCGATATCGACTTTGGAAGATTTCAAATTAACATATTTTCCAGTAAAACCGTCAAAA
Source organism: Listronotus bonariensis (assembly GCA_014170235.1). NCBI lineage: Eukaryota > Metazoa > Arthropoda > Insecta > Coleoptera > Curculionidae > Listronotus > Listronotus bonariensis. Next base: position 2,056 of record JACEGR010001347.1, read on the forward strand.
ATCGAAAATATTTTATTATACCCCTTCCTTTTAACCCAAAAACGGTCGTACCGCATTTATTTTATTGTGTTTACACAGGACAAAATAAATTTGATTTCGATAATACTTATTATATCAAAAATAATTTAGAATTACCGATTCTTGAAATATTTTCTTATGTTTTCACCGACAAAGACATAAAACTATGTATTTGCCAAAATATAATTAAAACACCGGATAAGAACGAAATTCCCCAAATTTTAGATCATTATCACCGCGGTAAAATTAATTTACACCGTGGCATAAATGAAACATTACGCCGCATTAAAGAAAAATATAATTGGCAAAAATTTAAGTAGTCCTCTTGTTATAACCGAAACTCCAAAACACCTTTTGAAAGAATAAACATTGACATTTTTGAATACCCTACTAGAAATTACGCATTGACCATACGAGACGAGCTTACAAAATTTACGCAAGCTTATGCCCTAATGGATAAAACAGCAAAATCAGTCGTAAACACTCTTCTTTTATTTTTCCAACATTATGGCACGCCCTTACGCATCCATTGCGATTTTGGCCGAGAATTTGACAACACCCTTATGAAAGACCTTTGCGAACTATATAATATCAAATTAACATTTTCTAGCGTAAGTCACCCACAATCAAATGGCTCTATCGAACGTTTTCACGCAACCTTAAGTGAAATGATACGAGCAAATCATTCCGATAACCCTGACGACCACCCATTCAATATTTTACCCTATGCAATAATATGCTACAATAACACCAAAAACAAAACCCATGGATTCACACCCTATGAGCTTATTTTTTGGCCATACTTCGTGTAGACCCTCTGAAACCCTATATAATGAGAAAAATCTTATTTCTAAGTACATAAGAGATTTAAATAATAAAATGCAATATTATTATAAAGTCGCCCGTGCTAAAACGGAGCTTAAAAAGGAAAACGCAAAAGAACGTTTCGACCAACATATTTCTCAAAACCCTCCTCAGTATAAAATTGGTGACAAGGTGTATGTCAAAGAGTCCCAAATTAAAGACAAAGCTCAAAATAAATTTAATGGTCCATTTGAAATTGTCGAACTCTTCCAAAACTCCGCTATTCTTTTAAATCCCGAAACAAATCAAAGATCAAAAATTAATTTCGATAGATTAAAACCGTACTACAATTAAACCCTTTATTTTAGGCTTCCCGGACTGTTACCAGTCATCGAATGCCAATACACAGTTACAACAATCAATAACACTGTGGGAATCTTCTTTCACGAAGAAGGCAACATCAAAATTTCAAATGACAAATGGACACTTCTTGTATACAAAGACCTTGAGCCTATCCACGAAACAATTAAAAATAATGACAAAATTTTAAATAACCTATTAGACACACTTGACGAAGACGTACCACGCATGATGTCTTTCAAAGCGGAAGTACAAACGCATATTAGTCTTATTAAACAAATATCTAATGCTATTAATAGAAAATACACTGAAATAATGACTGGCACAAAAAGCTATACCTTTCGAACAAAACGAGGAATTTTCAATGGCATAGGAACCGTTTGGAAATCAATTACCGGAAATCTAGACGCATCAGACGGCGAATACTATAACGAATGTATACAAAAAATCACTCGTGACGAATACGAAATAGAAAATTTATTGAAAAATCAAATATCAGTTACAACCTCCGTGATTAAAAACTTTAACGCAACTATTCAAAAATTACGCATAGACGAGGAAACTTTTAACAAAGACATTATTGAAATTCGGAAATCAATAATGACTATTTCTGATCAGTTATTGTTCTACTCAGCACAAATCGAAATACTTAATTTATGTGAATCACTAATGGAAAGCTATTCCTTTATTGAAAATACTTTGGATGATGTTATTAATGCTATAACTTTTGCACGCCTCCAAATATTGCACACCTCAATTATTACCCCAACAGATCTAATTGAATCATTAAAGCATATATCACAATCATTACAAAAGAATAATCTTCCCTTACCAGTTTATCTTACCTATGTGGCTCGATACATCGATATAATTGAATTACAGGCATATCAAATAGATTCTAGAATAATATTTGTTCTGAACATACCTTTGGTAGATCCAGAAAAGTACACTCTTTATAACCTATATCCAATTCCAATACTGGATAATCGAACAGGTCTTCATCATCTCTTAACAACAAATAATAAATACATTGCGCGAAATGATGATTCATTGTTATTCGTTACTATCCGAAATCTGGGCTCATGCAAATCTCTTGGAGGAAGAACGAAAATATGTCCAAATGTCCTTCCATACCCAATCGACAGTGACGCCATCTGCGAAGCTCAACTCCTGAAGCAACAAGACCGTCTCCCAAGAACTTGCCAGACCTCTGTTGTCCTTGCCAAAGACTACAACGTCCAGGAAATCAACCTCAATCTGTGGTTGATAACCGTATCAGATCCATTGCCCTTAACTATCAAATGCCCATCCAAGGAGATAGTTACCCAAATCATCAACACTAACAGTTTGCTGAAACTTCAACCCGAATGCAGCGCATTCATTGGTAGCACTAGAGTCCATGCCAAAAACCTGGTTGATGTCTACGACAACGTCACCTACAACAGTCATCCAGTACAAATACAGTTTAAGGGTACGGAAGTTTTTCTATTTGTATAACAAAGTATGACTCAAAAAAGAACCAATAAAAATACAAAACGTAAAGATGGAAATCGAAGAAGAAAAAAGCAACAACAACAAAACCACGTAAAACAAGTAAAAGGCGTGGTAAAACACTTAGTTTCAAAGAGGCAACTAAACAAATTAAAAATAGTATACTAAAAACAAACCAAGAGACCTAAATGGAGCACTAAAGATTGCAATACAAAAGGCTAACACACTCAAGAATAAAGTGAGACCTTCCCGTATCATTACGATCCCGAAGCAAGGCGGATTTTTACCACTTATTCCTATATTTGCAGGATTAAGTGCCTTAGGGGCTCTCACTGGTTCAGCTGCAGGCATTGCAAAGGCCGTTAACGAGGCAAAATCGGCAGCTGAACAACTGAAGGAAGCTCAACGTCATAACAAATCAATGGAAGCAATAGCTCTAGGCAAAGGTTTATGTCTTAAACCACACAAAAAAGGACTAGGTCTTTTTTACGACCACCGGACTATCAAAACAACTACCCATAAAACTACCAATGCGACCACTAACAAATATTGAATTAAATAATTATATAAAAAAGTTAAGAATTCGTAATTTTAGAGGTGTTTTTATGAAAGATGTCTTACCGAAAAAATACGAAAAATAGAATCGGGTATTGTTAATTTGGACAATAGTAGTGGACCAGGTACACATTGGACTGCTTATAAAAAGCATGGTGTTAATATTAGTTATTTTGATAGTTTCGGTAATTTGTCTCCTCCTACAGAATTAGTTAATTACTTCTATTCAAGTGGCCCCTGTAATATTCTGTACAATTACGATTCCTATCAATCTTATAACAGTGTAAATTGTGGTCATTTATGTTTATCTTTCTTATATTGTACTTAAAGCAGTATATATATATATATATATATATATATATATATATATATATATATATATATATATATATATATATATATACAGGGTGATTCACGGTCGATGATGAGTTAGACGTTTATGGAGAACGGAACGCAGAATTGTCCTGAAAATTTAGCATCTTACATTTTCTTTTCTGTTCTATCGATCTGAAATATTTTTTACATTGCGACGTTGCCGCTTCTATCAAAAACTCCTTTTTCTTAAATACCTCTATATTTCGCCATTGCTCAATAGCTTCCTCAGGAGAAGTAAACTACAAACAATGACCAAGAAAAGGACACATTAAAAATAATATACATAATAAAGTTATAGTTAAAAATTTAAAGACATTAAAAAGAATGCATAAATACTGACTAAAAAAAAACTTTACTCACAGAAATAGAGTTATTCCACAACACTCTAAAACCAACAACACGCTCAATATGGTAATGTAAATTAAAATAAAATATCTTGTAATATTTACATACATTCCTGAATGATAAAAACATAAAAAAACGTAAATACTTATCCTTTTTTAAAACAAAATAAAAAACACATTTAACACAGTGTAATAACCAACCATATACAGTGTGGGACAGTTACATGCAATTCAAAATATAAGAATAAATATTACTAAGTTGACTAGTATCTGATTTGTAGTTAATAGAATGTTTGTTTTTCCTAATGTGGCACATTTCAAGGAATAATCTACTCTTGTAGTTACTTTGGTAATCTAAAATCTTATCATTATCATAATCAAAATTATGATTAGTTTTTAAATGGTGATCGACAGCAGCGGATGTATTTTTGCCTCAGGCGACAATCACTTGTGCTGGGTAATTAGCTGTTTGAGCCACTGCGATGTTTGACCTATATAACAGACCTGACACTCCAAACAAGAAATCTGATAAATAACATTAGTACTGTACAAATAAGGAGTTTTATCTTTAACTTTAAAAAAGGAATGGAAAATTTTTTGTGACTCATAAATTTTATATTTAATAATACATATTTTAGTTTCAATAAAAAATTCTACCGACAGATTTTGGAACACCGATGGGAACTTCAATAAGTCCTATTTTGGCTACAATTGTTCTGGATCATCTGTTGGATAATGTTATTCCTATATTGCCGTTTAATCTCGGTTTTATTTACAAATATGTTGATGATATAGTTTGTGCAATACCCACCGATAGTATTCAAACTACGTTGGACACTTTTAGTTCTTTTAGTGCTAGTTTGCAGTTCACTATCGAGACTGAAAATGAACGCAGTGTACCTTTCTTAGACACAAAGTTAATAAGAACATCGAATAATAAAATTATTTTGGATTGGTACAGAAAGCCGACTGCCTCTGATAGATTTATAAACTATCACTCTAATCACCCTAAAAATCAAAAATATAATACTTTCATTGCAATGAAAAACAGGGTTACACACATTAGTGATGGTAGTTTTATCAAGCATAATTTGAGAAACCTATTCGACATTTTCGTTAACAATGGCTATCCAAAACATATCTTAAAAAAACTAATTTATAATTCAAACTTTTATGATGGTCCAACAGAGGAGCCTTATGAAGAACAAATAAGATTTAAGAAACTTCACTTTATAAACAACTTAACCCACTCAATTTTATCTCTCGTTAAGGACTTTAAACACATAAAAATTGCAAAGTACAATCTGTTAAAAAACGATAACCTTTTTTCTAAAGTTAAAGATAAAACTCCTTATTTGTACAGTACTAATGTTATTTATCAGATTTCTTGTTTGAGTGTCACGGCTGTTATATAGGTCAAACATCGCAGTGGCTCAAACAGCGAATTACACAGCACAAAAGTGATTGTCGCCTAGGCAAAAATACATCCGCTGCTGTCGATCACCATTTAAAAACTAATCATAATTTTGATTATGATAATGTTAAGATTTTAGATAACCAAAGTAACTACAAGAGTAGATTATTCCTTGAAATGTGCCACATTAGGAAAAACAAACATTCTATTAACTACAAATCAGATACTAGTCAACTTATGTTAGTAATAATTATTCTTATATTTTGAATTGCATGTAACTGTCCCACAATGTATATGGTTGGTTATTACAAGGTGTTAAATGTGTTTTTTATTTTGTTTTAAAAAAGGATAAGTATTTACGTTTTTTTTATGTTTTTATCATTCAGGAGTGTATGTAAATATTACAAGATATTTTATTTTAATTTACATTACCATATTGAGCGTGTTGTTGGTTTTAAGTGTTGTGGAATAACTCTATTTCTATGAGTAAAGTTTTTTTAGTCAGTATTTATGCATTCTTTTTTAATGTCTTTTAAATTTTTAACTATAACTTTATTATGTATATTATTTTTAATGTGTCCTTTTCTTGGTCATTGTTTGTAGTTTACTTCTTCCGAGGAAGCTATTGAGCAATGGCGAAATATAGAGGTATTTAAGAAAAAGGAGTTTCTTTTAATTAATCCACAGACCGCAAACCCGATAAATTTCCCCAATAATTTATATATATATATATATATTGTTACGGACATTAAAAATAAGTGTTAGTTTATAGAATTGTATTAAGTTAGGACCTTTTAATTTAGTCTGATAATTTATTTAAATAATTTACTTTAGATTTTCCAAGTTCTTTCATCAGTTTCGAAGGTTTCCGAAAACGTCCGAATTATCCATTGTGAACTTTTATGCCATCCTGTACTATGGAATTTTTACGATATTTCTCGAAGATTCTAGATCATTCTTTACTCTTCCAACCATACTATAAAAGGGCGACGGGAAACCTCCGATCAGTTAGTAGAGATTCGACTTTTGTGGTGTAAACTTCGAGACATTGACAATTTAAGATTTTGCCGTTATTGTAACCATAGTTACGTTACATTGTTAATAGAAGTATAAAAAACGTGTTTTTATACGAGGTGTTTTGGAACAATATATTATATATACAGGGTGATTCACGGTCGATGGTAGGTTAGACGTTTATGGAAAACGAAACGCAGGGATTGTTCTGAAAATTTAGCATCTTACATTTTCTTTCCTGTTCTATCGATCTAAAATATTTTCAGCATTGCGACGTTGCCGCTTCTATCAAAAGTCCTAGAAACTTTATTTTTTTAAATGGAACACCCCCTATATTAACAAGTTTTTATATTCGCCCTTTTATTATAATACTTTTTTGTTAATATTGCCCTGTACCTATCTTTATCGGTTTTCGACATAGAAAATAATTTGTGTTAAATATGGTCCAAAACATGGCCCTGATTAAACTTAAGTAAATTAGTACTCTTAATTCATGAAAAGTTGATGTTTTGGTGGTAGTTTAGACAAACACGATGTATTTAATTTACACTGAGAAATCGACTCCATATCATACAGGGCGTACTAAAATGACTATTATTTCCGGTATTCATAAAGGGGTCAGAAGATCATTTTTTCAAATGAAACCCCTTGTACATTACTTAATAAAATAAAAGATGAAGAAAAACGCTTTAAGATGACATATCATGTCCCTATACATAAATCATCAAGTTTTCTTAATAAAACCGCTTTTTGTGAAAAATTATTTTTAAAGAATTGAATTTGAAGTAACCATGGAAATATCAAGCTTATAACAGTTTGGTGACTTTTATGAGTAACTTATAAACAGTTATTGACGGTGTTTAAAATAAATGAAAGCAAATATTGATTATTCAAACGAAGTTCTTATAAAATTATTTATTTTACACGGATACTGTGATCAAATCATTGCCAGAAGTTGCAGAAAATTTAACCAAATGTATCTTGAATTAACACCAATGAACGAGAGGACGTTTGTACGACTACAAAATAATTTGTAGTCATACTAAACCTGTAACTTCAAATGAATACAATCAAGAAGCTTTAATTCGTAGTGCAGAAGAAGATATGTCAAAAATAGATCCGTGTAAAATAAATAATTTCATAAGAACTTCGTTTGAATAATCGATATTTGCGTTCATTTTGAAAGATTATTTTAAACACCGTTAATAAATGTTTATAATTTACTAATAAAAGTCATCAAATTGTCATAAGCTTGATATTTCCATGGTTACTTGAAATTTAATTCTTTAAATATTTTTTCACAAAAAAGCGGCTTTATTAAGAAAACTTCATGATTTAGGTATAGGGACATGATATGTCATTTTAAAGCGTTCTTTTTCAGCTTTTATTTTATTGAGTAATATACAATAATATTCATTTGAAAAAATGATCTTCTGACCCCTTTTATGAATAATGGAAATAATAGTAATTTTAGCACGCCCTGTATGATATGGAGTCGATTTCTCGGTGTAAATTAAATACATTATGTCTGTTTAAACTACCACCAAAACATCAACTTTTCATAAATTAAGAGCACTAATTTACTTAAGTTTAATCAGGGCCATGTTTTGGACCATATTTAACACAAATTATTTTATATCTCGAAAACCGATAGAGATAGGTATAGGGCAATATTAACAAAAAAGTATTATAATAAAAGGGTGAATATAAAAACTTGTTAATATAAGGGGTGTTCCATTTAAAAAATAATGTTTCTAGGACTTTTTGATAGAAGCGGCAACGTCGCAATGTAAAAAATATTTCAGATCGATAGAACAGAAAAGAAAATGTAAGATGCTAAATTTTCATATATATATATACAGGTGTGGAAAATCTTTATTCGCCCTTTGCAATTCCCCAAGTGGAAAAGAGAGTATTATTGAATATACTAAATCACATAAGTTCGATTGAAACAGACGATGCGATGTTGTCGATGCACAAATTTTTCCCCGTTCTCTTTGCTTACATCCAAACGTACTCCCCTATTGGGACACTGACGCCGACGGTTTTCGTTTTGCGTATCAGGAACTTGCAGCGTTCGGGTATTGAACAGTGTTGCCAGAGACTTTTTCGGGGATTTTTGATGACATGATAAAACGAGATTTTTAAAGTAAAAACGGGGATTTTTAACGATTTAGAAGGTAGTCTACTCTGATCGCCATTTAACGTCCTTAACGTTGAATATGACTATAATTTAAATTATTAGAATGGAGGTAAAAAACATTTTTAAAGGTACGTTTTGATCTTACTTTTATTGCATGATATTTACGTCAGATAAAAATTCTGGCTGGTGTAAACAGTCAAAAAGTTATATCAGACCAAAGTCGGTCTATATAAGGTCACGATATTCGGCCATATTGCTTTGACGTGTTATGACGTCACATCTCCCATTTTTCGGCCATTTTGTTCAGTGCCGGAGATATACAGTTTATTGTATTAGTAGAACAAACGTTTACACGTCAGTTTTTAATTGTTATTAAGTTATAAATTCTTTTACTTTAAATAAAAAACATTTGGAATTACATCTTTCAACAAATATCACTTCCAAAACAATGCAAAATTAAATGCGCAAATTCTAGACGCCACTGGATTGATCTTTAGCTTTGATTTTTACCCAGTCTTGCCAACTTTTCTCCGAGAAGTGCCTTTCCTTGCGTCCCCGACCTCGAACCGCCTAAAAGTTGAGGATATGTCGCAACCTTATAAATATAAACTAACCTTGATATCAGACAACATTTTTGACCGTGCACATTAGCTAGAATTTCTATCTGACATAAATATCAGGCAATTAATGTCAGTTGTAAACAAACCATTATTTTTACTTACATTTTACTTAAAATTCTCGATTTTTACGTAAACATTTTTTTGGTTCTTAATTTCTTTGGCGTAGAAAATAAATTTTTTGCCAATTAAAAGGCGGCCCTTAAATGTGATTTTTTGGAACCACGCGGGGGATTTTTATCGTAACCTACAATTTCGTTAACAGCCGATGGTTTCAAACTTTTATAATAATTTCAAAAATTGTACTCCTCGCTGGTACAAGACCTTTTTTAAATAATGCAAACTTTCTAATTATTTCTTCTGCTTAATTACCAGCATAGTACTACTTAATAATTTGTACTTTTTGTATTTGTAATTTTAAAAAAATCTAAATTAAGCAGGATTAACAGCAGTTTGCAACACAGCAAACGACATTTGAAAGATTTGAGTCGACCCAACTCCGAAAAAAATCTGTCTTCAAACCTAGTTCAAAAAGCCCCAAATTGATATTTTATTTTTCTTGAAAGCCCTTAAATTTTAAAAATTAAATATACATTATACAATTACATTCTAAAATCACAAAAATAAAGTAAAAAAGATTTAATAAGATTACTATTATTATTTTAATTTTACCCTGAAAGTTAAGGCAAGTCGGCAACCCTGTACTTGACATCTACGTACCGCAGACCCGCATACGCTCTCATCTCCCGCTCCGGCACGAAAGAGTGGGGCTGTAATTACGGTGGGCGGAAACATATTGGAGAAGAGAAAGGAGATTACTAAATCACATGAGTTCGACTGAAACAGAATGAGGTGTTTCCCCGCCCGTTCCCCTTTCTGTCACCCCACCACTGCGCCAACTCGCTCGCTTTGTTTATGGCTGATCGAGCTCGAGCACCAGCACGCAGTTGCTTCTTTGCACGTGTGGAGGGTGTTACTGCTTCACATATTATGATAATTTTTTTTTACGTAAATATTAAATATTTTGGTGTTTGATGAATTTATTGCTTTAAATGAATCAAATACTGCCATTTTTAAGAGCTTTTTTTGCCGTTTGGAGCTAAACAAAATAAAAAGAAATCCCGAAAGAAAGAATAAAGAAATAATTCTAAAAATAAAAATATAATCCTAAAAAATTAAAAAACATAAAAGTATTTCTAACAAAATTTCTTATAAAAACTTTTTAAAATCTTAGTTTATAAGGTTCTCAAAGAGAACCATTTTGTGCAAGACAATATCCCAACCTGTTATAAAATTCGGGTTTTGTGTTTTCAAGTATTTCAGGTATTATGCCTATAAGAACCTGACTAAGGCGGAGTTCATCCAAGTCATTTGCACGTTCATGACGATACCTATAAATTTGTTGCTTAACGTGTCCCCAAAGAAAAAAATCATTTGGTGCCAGATCTTGTGATCTAGGAGGCCATTTTATGGTACCTCTTCCGCTGATTATACGATTTGGAAACGTAACTCCTAAAAATTGTTGAACTTCCCTGGCGTTGAGCTGGACAACCAAATCTCCCGATTAATTTCTTCTGCTGAATTACCAGCATAGTACCACTTCATAATTATTGAACTCTTTGTTCAACGGTATAAACCAACATTTTAAAAAGAAAGCGCCGCAGTTTGCAATACCCCAAACAGCTTGCAACTGAACTCTCTCCAAATGCTCGGGCCCGGCGACGGCCGCGGTGACCGGCGTTGATGTGCCCCACTACTGCAGGAAAGTGGGCGTATACATACATATGGCATCATTGCATTTGAAACATCGGGGAATATCTTATTTTCCGTTACTCTCTATCTTAAGGCAAGATCGCTTTCTCTTTTTCCACTTGTTAATTCCAATGGTTCGATAACGATTTTCCAGACCTGTATATATATATACAGGGTTATTCACGTTAAACGACACGGATTATTACAGCTTTATTATTTAATTTTATAAAAGTTTTTCTTTTTGGATAGATAGATAACTATGGGAAGTACAATTTAAAATTATTTTCATAATGTACAGGGTGTCCCAAAAGTACAAAAAATATTAAAGTTATATTTTTTTAAATGGAACAGCCTGTATATTATTTTATTTTTGATTTCTATGCCTACAATAAAGGTAAGTTTTATTAAGATTCAACCCACCTAAACCTTACAGATTTTGAAATATTTTGGATTTTGTGAAAATGTAGTACCAATTTTCAGCTTTAAGTTCTCAACGTGTATTTTCTATTTGTAAACCATATTTATACTGACGTGTAATAATTGGTTAGGTTTTCTATTGCAACTTGTAAAAAATTAACTAAAGTATACAGGGTGTCCAAAAATAAGTTCAAATAACTACCAGCTTTAAACGGTAATAACTGGTTTAACTTAAATGGAACACCCTGTATTTTTTAATAAAATAAGATTTAAAATTTAAATATCTAACGATTACTTTAATACTTCCCTATACCTAACTCTTTCCATTTTCATGGAAAATGCAAATCTTTGTAATGTAGACCGAATTTAAAAAACTTATTGTTTATCAAGTCACCTATGCCATATTGACATGTCAGAACTGCTTGTAACAAACGACAGGACCTTAGCTGTTAGTGAAGGTGTAGGTTTGTTGGTTTTATTCCTCTCATCGATTAATTTACTAATTAAAATGGTGGTTTATTCAAAAGAAGAACGGATCGACATGATTTTTATTCTTGGAGAATGTCTAGAAAACTGCTTTTTGGCGTCACGAGTCTACGCTGAAAGGTATCCCGACAGAAGTCATCCAAATAAAGCCGTTTTCGAAAGACTTTTAGTACAATTTAGGCAAAATGGGACTGTTTTTACCAAAGAAAAACATAAACAAAAGCCTGTGACAGGAAACGAAGACACCGAATTTGCAGTGATTGCTTCTTTAATTGAAAATCCCCATATAGGCCAAAACCAAATTGCGCAAAATATCAACATTAGCCAGGCAAGCGTTTCAAGGATAATTCAAAAACATAAATACCATCCCTATAAAATCCAGCTTCATCAAGCACTATCGGATAATGATTTTGAGACAAGAGTTGAATTTTGTATGTGGGTGTTAGACAAAGTGGGGAAAATGAAGACTTTTTTAATTTTGTTCTGTTTACTGACGAATGCACATTTCACAACAATGGATCAGTTAATAGGCATAACTTCCACTATTATTCGGATATTAATCCGCATCAGTTTAGAGTTAGAGATAACCAGCATAGGTGGTCAGTAAATGTGTGGGGCGGCATATTGGGTCAATATCTAATAGGCCCGTATTTTTTGAAGAACATTTAAATGGCTTAATGTTTTTAAATTTTTTGACACATGAACTTCCTCTCCTATTAGAAGACATTCCCTTAGAAATACGAGGAAGGATGTGGCTTCAAATGGATGGCGCGCCCCCTCATTTTCATCGCGGCGTTCAAGAATTCTTGAATGTCAATTATACATATCGATGGATTGGAAGAAATGGACCTCAGATTTGGCCCCCGAGGTCACCTGACTTGACTGCACCCGACTTCTTTTTATGGGGGCACATAAAAGAAATCGTTTACAATATACCTCCAACAACTCAAGAAAATATGAAGGAGCGCATTAAAGACGCTTTTCAAAACATAAACCCCGAAATGTTGTTAAATGTTGCCGAAGGTTTTAAGAAGAGGGTACGTTTATGTTTAGAGGCCGACGGTCGCCATTTTGAACATCTTTTATAGTAAATTTACATATTTTTCAACTTGTGTTTATTATTTTTAAATTTGAAGTATTGTTAATTAAATGTGTCAGTCAAAGTCCTATCGTTTGTTTTAAGCTGTTCTGACATGTCAATATGGCATAGGTGACTTGATAAACAATAAGTTTCTTAAATTCGGTCTACATTACAAAAATATGCATTTTCCATGAAAATGGAAAGAGTTAGGTATAGGGAAGTATTAAAGTAATCGTTAGATATTTAAATTCTAAATCTCATTTTAATAAAAAATACAGGGTGTTCCATTTAAGTTAAACCAGTTATTACCGTTTAAAGCTGGTAGTTATTTGATCTTATTTTTTGGACACCCTGTATACTTTAGTGAATTTTTACAAGTTGCAATAGAAAACCTAATCATTTATTACACGTTAGTGTAAATATGGTTTACAAATAGAAAATAGACGTTAAGAGCTTAAAGCCGAAAATTGGTACTACATTTTCACAAAATCCAAAATATTTCAAAATCTGTAAGGTTTAGGTGGATTGAATCTTAATAAAACTTACCTTTATTTTAGACGTAGAAATCAAAAATAAAATAATATACAGGGTCTTCCATTTAAAAAAATATAACTTTAATATTTTTGTACTTTTGGGACACCCTATACATTATGAAAATAATTTTAAATTGTACTTCCCATAGTTATCTATCTATCCAAAAAGAAAAACTTTTATAAAATTAAATAATAAAGCTGTAATAATCCGTGTCGTTTAACGTGAATAACCCTGTATATACAGGGTGATTCACGGTCGATGGTAGGTTAGACGTTTATGGAAAACGAAACGCAGAATTTTTCTGAAAATTTAGCATCTTACATTTTCTTTTCTGTTCTATCGATCTGAAATATTTTTTACATTGCGACGTTGCCGCTTCTATCAAAAAGTCCTAGAAACATTATTTTTTAAATGGAACACCCCTTATATTAACAAGTTTTTATATTCACCCTTTTATTATAATACTTTTTTGTTAATATTGCCCTATACCTATCTCTATCGGTTTTCGAGATATAAAATAATTTGTGTTAAATATGGTCCAAAACATGGCCCTGATTAAACTTAAGTAAATTAGTGCTCTTAATTTATGAAAAGTTGATGTTTTGGTGGTAGTTTAAACAGACATAATGTATTTAATTTACACCGAGAAATCGACTCCATATCATACAGGGCGTGCTAAAATTACTATTATTTCCATTATTCATAAAAGGGGTCAGAAGATCATTTTTTCAAATGAATACTTATTGTATATTACTCAATAAAATAAAAGCTGAAAAAGAACGCTTTAAAATGACATATCATGTCCCTATACCTAAATCATGAAGTTTTCTTAATAAAGCCGCTTTTTTGTGAAAAAATATTTTAAAGAATTAAATTTCAAGTAACCATGGAAATATCAAGCTTATGACAATTTGATGACTTTTATTAGTAAATTATAAACATTTATTAACGGTGTTTAAAATAATCTTTCAAAATGAACGCAAATATCGATTATTCAAACGAAGTTCTTATGAAATTATTTATTTTACACGGATCTATTTTTGACATATCTTCTTCTGCACTACGAATTAAAGCTTCTTGATTGTATTCATTTGAAGTTACAGGTTTAGTATGACTACAAATTATTTTGTAGTCGTACAAACGTCCTCTCGTTCATTGGTGTTAATTCAAGATACATTTGGTTAAATTTTCTGCAACTTCTGGCAATGATTTGATCACAGTATCCGTGTAAAATAAATAATTTTATAAGAACTTCGTTTGAATAATCAATATTTGCTTTCATTTATTTTAAACACCGTCAATAACTGTTTATAAGTTACTCATAAAAGTCACCAAACTGTTATAAGCTTGATATTTCCATGGTTACTTCAAATTCAATTCTTTAAAAAATAATTTTTCACAAAAAGCGGTTTTATTAAGAAAACTTGATGATTTATGTATAGGGACATGATATGTCATCTTAAAGCGTTTTTCTTCATCTTTTATTTTATTAAGTAATGTACAAGGGGTTTCATTTGAAAAAATGATCTTCTGACCCCTTTTATGAATACCGGAAATAATAGTCATTTTAGTACGCCCTGTATGATATGGAGTCGATTTCTCAGTGTAAATTAAATACATCGTGTTTGTCTAAACTACCACCAAAACATCAACTTTTCATGAATTAAGAGTACTAATTTACTTAAGTTTAATCAGGGCCATGTTTTGGACCATATTTAACACAAATTATTTTCTATGTCGAAAACCGATAAAGATAGGTACAGGGCAATATTAACAAAAAAGTATTATAATAAAAGGGCGAATATAAAAACTTGTTAATATAGGGGGTGTTCCATTTAAAAAAATAAAGTTTCTAGGACTTTTTGATAGAAGCGGCAACGTCGCAATGCTGAAAATATTTTAGATCGATAGAACAGGAAAGAAAATGTAAGATGCTAAATTTTCAGAACAATCCCTGCGTTTCGTTTTCCATAAACGTCTAACCTACCATCGACCGTGAATCACCCTGTATATATAATATATTGTTCCAAAACACCTCGTATAAAAACACGTTTTTTATACTTCTATTAACAATGTAACGTAACTATGGTTACAATAACGGCAAAATCTTAAATTGTCAATGTCTCGAAGTTTACACCACAAAAGTCGAATCTCTACTAACTGATCGGAGGTTTCCCGTCGCCCTTTTATAGTATGGTTGGAAGAGTAAAGAATGATCTAGAATCTTCGAGAAATATCGTAAAAATTCCATAGTACAGGATGGCATAAAAGTTCACAATGGATAATTCGGACGTTTTCGGAAACCTTCGAAACTGATGAAAGAACTTGGAAAATCTAAAGTAAATTATTTAAATAAATTATCAGACTAAATTAAAAGGTCCTAACTTAATACAATTCTATAAACTAACACTTATTTTTAATGTCCGTAACAATATATATATATATATATAAATTATTGGGGAAATTTATCGGGTTTGCGGTCTGTGGATTAATTAAAAGAAACTCCTTTTTTCTTAAATACCTCTATATTTCGCCATTGCTCAATAGCTTCCTCGGAAGAAGTAAACTACAAACAATGACCAAGAAAAGGACACATTAAAAATAATATACATAATAAAGTTATAGTTAAAAATTTAAAAAGACATTAAAAAAGAATGCATAAATACTGACTAAAAAAAACTTTACTCATAGAAATAGAGTTATTCCACAACACTTAAAACCAACAACACGCTCAATATGGTAATGTAAATTAAAATAAAATATCTTGTAATATTTACATACATTCCTGAATGATAAAAACATAAAAAAAACGTAAATACTTATCCTTTTTTAAAACAAAATAAAAAACACATTTAACACCTTGTAATAACCAACCATATACATTGTGGGACAGTTACATGCAATTCAAAATATAAGAATAATTATTACTAACATAAGTTGACTAGTATCTGATTTGTAGTTAATAGAATGTTTGTTTTTCCTAATGTGGCACATTTCAAGGAATAATCTACTCTTGTAGTTACTTTGGTTATCTAAAATCTTAACATTATCATAATCAAAATTATGATTAGTTTTTAAATGGTGATCGACAGCAGCGGATGTATTTTTGCCTAGGCGACAATCACTTTTGTGCTGTGTAATTCGCTGTTTGAGCCACTGCGATGTTTGACCTATATAACAGCCGTGACACTCCAAACAAGAAATCTGATAAATAACATTAGTACTGTACAAATAAGGAGTTTTATCTTTAACTTTAGAAAAAAGGTTATCGTTTTTTAACAGATTGTACTTTGCAATTTTTATGTGTTTAAAGTCCTTAACGAGAGATAAAATTGAGTGGGTTAAGTTGTTTATAAAGTGAAGTTTCTTAAATCTTATTTGTTCTTCATAAGGCTCCTCTGTTGGACCATCATAAAAGTTTGAATTATAAATTAGTTTTTTTAAGATATGTTTTGGATAGCCATTGTTAACGAAAATGTCGAATAGGTTTCTCAAATTATGCTTGATAAAACTACCATCACTAATGTGTGTAACCCTGTTTTTCATTGCAATGAAAGTATTATATTTTTGATTTTTAGGGTGATTAGAGTGATAGTTTATAAATCTATCAGAGGCAGTCGGCTTTCTGTACCAATCCAAAATAATTTTATTATTCGATGTTCTTATTAACTTTGTGTCTAAGAAAGGTACACTGCGTTCATTTTCAGTCTCGATAGTGAACTGCAAACTAGCACTAAAAGAACTAAAAGTGTCCAACGTAGTTTGAATACTATCGGTGGGTACTGCACAAATTATATCATCAACATATTTGTAAATAAAACCGAGATTAAACGGCAATATAGGAATAACATTATCCAACAGATGATCCAGAACAATTGTAGCCAAAATAGGACTTATTGAAGTTCCCATCGGTGTTCCAAAAATCTGTCGGTAGAATTTTTTATTGAAACTAAAATATGTATTATTAAATATAAAATTTATGAGTCGCAAAAAATTTTCCATTCCTTTTTCTAAAGTTAAAGATAAAACTCCTTATTTGTACAGTACTAATGTTATTTATCAGATTTCTTGTTTGGAGTGTCAGGTCTGTTATATAGGTCAAACATCGCAGTGGCTCAAACAGCGAATTACCCAGCACATTAGTGATTGTCGCCTAGGCAAAAATACATCCGCTGCTGTCGATCACCATTTAAAAACTAATCATAATTTTGATTATGATAATGATAAGATTTTAGATTACCAAAGTAACTACAAGAGTAGATTATTCCTTGAAATGTGCCACATTAGGAAAAACAAACATTCTATTAACTACAAATCAGATACTAGTCAACTTAGTAATATTTATTCTTATATTTTGAATTGCATGTAACTGTCCCACACTGTATATGGTTGGTTATTACACTGTGTTAAATGTGTTTTTATTTTGTTTTAAAAAAGGATAAGTATTTACGTTTTTTTATGTTTTTATCATTCAGGAATGTATGTAAATATTACAAGATATTTTATTTTAATTTACATTACCATATTGAGCGTGTTGTTGGTTTTAAGTGTTGTGGAATAACTCTATTTCTGTGAGTAAAGTTTTTTTTTTAGTCAGTATTTATGCATTCTTTTTAATGTCTTTTAAATTTTTAACTATAACTTTATTATGTATATTATTTTTAATGTGTCCTTTTCTTGGTCATTGTTTGTAGTTTACTTCTCCTGAGGAAGCTATTGAGCAATGGCGAAATATAGAGGTATTTAAGAAAAAGGAGTTTCTTTTAATTAATCCACAGACCGCAAACCCGATAAATTTCCCCAATAATTTATATATATATATATATATTGTTACGGACATTAAAAATAAGTGTTAGTTTATAGAATTGTATAAAGTTAGGACCTCCGATCAGTTAGTAGATTCGATTCGACTTTTGTGGTGTAAACTTCGAGACATTGACAATTTAAGATTTTGCCGTTATTGTATAACCATAGTTACGTTACATTGTTAATAGAGGTATAAAAACGTGTTTTTATACGAGGTGTTTTGGAACAATATATTATATATACAGGGTGATTCACGGTCGATGGTAGGTTAGACGTTTATGGAAAACGAAACGCAGGATTGTTCTGAAAATTTAGCATCTTACATTTTCTTTCCTGTTCTATCGATCTAAAATATTTTCAGCATTGCGACGTTGCCGCTTCTATCAAAAAGTCCTAGAAACTTTATTTTTTTAAATGGAACACCCCTATATTAACAAGTTTTTATATTCGCCCTTTTATTATAATACTTTTTTGTTAATATTGCCCTGTACCTATCTTTATCGGTTTTCGAGATAGAAAATAATTTGTGTTAAATATGGTCCAAAACATGGCCCTGATTAAACTTAAGTAAATTAGTGCTCTTAATTCATGAAAAGTTGATGTTTTGGTGGTAGTTTAGACAAACACGATGTATTTAATTTACACTGAGAAATCGACTCCATATCATACAGGGCGTACTAAAATGACTATTATTTCCGGTATTCATAAAAGGGGTCAGAAGATCATTTTTTCAAATGAAACCCCTTGTACATTACTTAATAAAATAAAAGATGAAGAAAAACGCTTTAAGATGACATATCATGTCCCTATACATAAATCATCAAGTTTTCTTAATAAAACCGCTTTTTGTGAAAAATTATTTTTAAAGAATTGAATTTGAAGTAACCATGGAAATATCAGGCTTATAACATGTTATGGTACATTTTATGCAGTTTCTTCATTTTATTTTATTGAGTAATATACAGAGGGTTTCATTTGAAAAAATGATCTTTCTGACCCCTTTTATGAATAATGGAAATAATAGTAATTTTAGCACGCCCTGTATGATATGGAGTCGATTTCTCGGTGTAAATTAAATACATCGTGTCTGTCTAAACTACCACCAAAACATCAACTTTTCATAAATTAAGAGCACTAATTTACTTAAGTTTAATCAGGGCCATGTTTTGGACCATATTTAACACAAATTATTTTATATCTCGAAAACCGATAGAGATAGGTATAGGGCAATATTAACAAAAAAGTATTATAATAAAAGGGCGAATATAAAAACTTGTTAATATAAGGGTGTTCCATTTAAAAAAATAATGTTTCTAGGACTTTTTGATAGAAGCGGCAACGTCGCAATGTAAAAATATTTCAGATCGATAGAACAGGAAGAAAATGTAAGATGCTAAATTTTCAGGACAATTCTGCGTTCCGTTTTCCATAAACGTCTAACCTATCATCGACCGTGAATCACCCTGTATATAGATATATATATATATATATATATATATATATATATATATATATATATATATATATATATATATATATATATATATATATATATACTGCTTTAAGTACAATATAAGAAAGATAAACATAAATGACCACAATTTACACTGTTCACTACCGACTCCACAGAAAGCCTATCAACTACATCCAATATGGCGGCGCTACTAGTCAAGTAGTGTATAATAAACTGTCGTTCCTTAGTACTTAAATATTTGTTATTGGGCATGTTTATCGTAATCAAAATATTTTTTATGATATTTAATCGTAAAATATTACATATTATACAGTGTGCTGATAAAGTTGAAACCATATGGAAAACTTTTTCATTATTCGTTTTCGAAAAAAAAATTCTTTATACAAAGTTCTGCATGGTCTAAAACTTCATATGCAATTATTAAATTTTAATTTTCTTTAGTCTTATACGAGATATGTTAAAAAATAGAATTTTGCTCAAGAGTAAAGTACCTTAATTTCTGAAAAAATCAGAAAGTGCTATTAAAGAAAGTTGTTCAGAATTAATGAGCATGTACAAATATGAAATTACAGCAATTAAGCATAAGCATTCAGATTTGGTGAAAAACGCTAAAATTGTATCCTGCCAGAAAAGTAATAATAATTTATATGGAAGGAATTTTTATACTAAACTGCTGTAACTGCATATTTGGACGTCTTTTTTTACTTTTTAAAATAAAATTTTTTGATATTAAAAACTAAGGTACTTTACTGTTTAAGCAAAATTTATATTTTTTGACATATCTCATATAGGATTTAAAAAAATAATAAAATTTGATAACTGCATATTGACTGAACTTTTTTCCCAAAATGAATAATAAAAAAGTTTTCCATATGGTTATAACTTTATTAGACGCAGTGTATAATCCAGTAAAAATTAATTTTAGTGTTTAAACAAAAAATGCTATATTTCTTTTTCTATAAATTTTATAGAAATAGAAATTGATATACTTACCAAAGCAGTATTAATTTTTAGGTCGAATTTCGCATTACATTTTACACTGCTTTTATTTTAAACATGTAGACTAGAAAATTTTTAAATATTAGCATTATATTTGTATCTGTTTTGTTCGAATATTTTCGAATGTAGAATATATTATTAATGTTCCTTTAAAACTACAATTAAATACATATTATGTTTTTACTTACAATGTTCACAAAATTTAATAGATGATTAAATTTAACATACATTCTGAGCTTGATATGTATTTATTTATTTATTTATTTCACTTTATTTTCTATAATAATCCAAAAGGATATGACAACGTCAAAAAATACAAATTAGTACTATAATTAAAAATGTACAATAATATTGTTTTAACAATCTTAAGTTTATACAAAATAAAATAAAATGCTAGACAAACTAATATACTTTAAAACAGATTACAAATCACACAACCCCACCAAATTTGTTTTCACCATACTTGAGCAGGTATCATCTGAAAATAAATACTAATATTATAAACTAACTTACAAACATTAAAAATATGTTATGCGAACTATTTATTCTTTTTTGTTGCCAGATTTTATCCGCTTCAATTGGGGGAGGCATATTATTATTTTTGAAAGTTAAAACATGATTTTTTTGTTTGGCAAAATTTTTTAAAAATAGATTTGAAAATTTAAATAAAAATTCTTTAACTATATAATTTGTGTCATGTTTTTGACAATTATGCCCCAAAAATAAATTTTAATCTACACCATTAATATTATTAAGAGACAGTTCTCTTAAAAAAAACTGATGTTTTGGTTAATAGTCATTCTATAGTCATATACATATAAGCTGCACATATCACGTCATGGTTAGGGTAGCATAATCCACCCTGTCGTTTGCAGAAATAAGAGTAGTTTGATCCAAACTGCCAGTGCAACTTATACGTTGTTTTAGAATGAAAAATTTTATTGTAAAAATAGACATTTTAACAATTTAAGATTAATTCAGTGACCTATTTTTTCTTCTGTGTTACACTTTAGTAGTAAAAATTAAAAGGTACCCACCTGGTTTTAAGCGTGGCCTGTTCAATGGTTCATCCAAAATATCCCTTGTATTAGTATAAAATTTTGTACGGCATTCTATATCGTCACTTTGAAAATGTAACTTATAAACCTACTAAGAACATAGACAACTTTATATTTTTAAACAAAATACAATTAGGATCAATTATACCTTATAGAATGTGTTGTTGGAATAAAATTCTCCCTACGAATAGCATGTATCCATTTGTTTTTAAAATCTTCATTTGAGGGAAAAGAAAAACTGAAACCGTTGGGCCTTTACTGGCACTGGTACTCTTACAAAGAGGCACACAACAAGAGTACGGCATTTTCAAAAAACTTCATAATTTGTTAAAAAACAGAAATTTACTATAAATTTAGTATATAACCTATCGTCTTTTGAGTGTAAAAATCGCAGAGAAAATCACAAAAAAACATTAAACACTATACTAAGAGGGTCCTTTTAGTTTACTAGGCCAATAAAAAGTTAATAACACAATGTTTTAATTAGAAAAAAACTGGTTTAAACGGATGTAAACAACCACTTGTTGATACACCACTACACAAACATCACAAGAAAAAAAGGTAAATAAAACATACACTGTACTAACAGTTGCAAAAATCAATTTTAAACGTCCTTTATGTCCACTTAAAACAATTAAAAGGTAAAAACAACCGTTGAAAACGAAAAAAACTGACAAAAACACTATAGTTGTCTACTGTACAAAAAAACAAGAGATTCCGCCATTTTTTATCGTCGGATGACAGTTGATTGGCTTTCCGTGAAGTCGGTGTTGCACTGTTATAAGATTGATAGGAATCGTAATTGTACAGAATATTACAGGGGCCACTTGAATAGAAGTAATTAACTAATTCTGTAGGAGGAGACAAATTACCGAAACTATCAAAATAACTAATATTAACACCATGCTTTTTATAAGCAGTCCAATGTGTACCTGGTCCACTACTATTGTCCAAATTAACAATACCCGATTCTATTTTTCGTATTTTTTTCGGTGAGACATCTTTCATAAAAACACCTCTAAAATTACGAACTCTTAACTTTTTTATATAATTATTTAATTCAATATTTGTTAGTGGTCGCATTGGTAGTTTTATGGGTAGTTGTTTTGATAGTCCGGTGGTCGTAAAAAAGACCTAGTCCTTTTTTGTGTGGTTTAAGACATAAACCTTTGCCTAGAGCTATTGCTTCCATTGATTTGTTATGACGTTGAGCTTCCTTCAGTTGTTCAGCTGCCGATTTTGCCTCGTTAACGGCCTTTGCAATGCCTGCAGCTGAACCAGTGAGAGCCCCTAAGGCACTTAATCCTGCAAATATAGGAATAAGTGGTAAAAATCCGCCTTGCTTCGGGATCGTAATGATACGGGAAGGTCTCACTTTATTCTTGAGTGTGTTAGCCTTTTGTATTGCAATCTTTAGTGCTCCATTTAGATCTCTTGGTTTGTTTTTAGTATATTATTTTTAATTTGTTTAGCTGCCTCTTTGAAACTAAGTGTTTTACCACGCCTTTTACTTGTTTTACGTGGTTTTGTTGATGTTGCTTTTTTTCTTCTTCGATTTCCATCTTTACGTTTTGTATTTTTATTGGTTCTTTTTTGAGTCATACTTTGTTATACAAACAGAAAAACTTCGGTACTCTTAAACTGTATTTGTACTGGATAACTGTTGGAGGTGACGTTATCGTAGACATCAACCAGGTTTTTGGCATGGACTCTAGTGCTACAAATGAATGCGCTGCATTCGGGTTGAAGTTTCAGCAAACTGTTAGTGTTGATAATTTGGGTAACTATCTCCTTGGATGGGCATTTGATAGTTAAGGGCAATGGATCTGATAAGGTTATCAACCACAGGTTGAAGTTGATTCCTGGACGTTGTAGTCTTTGGCAAGGACAACAGAGGTGTGGCAAGTTCTTGGGAGACGGTCTTGTTGCTTCAGGAGTTGAGCTTCACAGATGGCGTCACTGTCAATTGGGTATAGAAGGACATTTGGACATATTTTCGTTCTTCCTCCAAGAGATTTGCATGAGCCCAGATTTCGGATAGTAACGAATAACATTGAATCATCATTTCGCGCAATGTATTTATTATTTGTTGTTAAGAGATGATGAAGACCTGTTCGATTATCCAGTATTGGAATTGGATATAAGTTATAAAGAGTGTACTTTTCTGGATCTACCAAAGGTATGTTCAGAACAAATATTATTCTAGAATCTATTTGATATGCCTGTAATTCAATTATATCGATGTATCCAGCCATATTGGTAAGATAAACTGGTAAGGGAAGAAAATTCTTTTGTAATGATTGTGATATATGCTTTAATGATTTAATTAGATCTGTTGTGGTAATAATTGAGGTGTGCAATATTTGGAGGAGTGCAAAAGTTATAGCATTAATAACATCATCCAAAGTATTTTCAATAAAGGAATAGCTTTCCATTAGTGATTCACAATTCACAGCATACGTTAATTTCACAACGATCCCAGCCAATAAAATGCAAGTAATTGAATTGGGTCCGAGAGGCTTGGTAATCAAGCCGACTTCGGCCGACGTCCCCCTAAGCAAATGGCGGGATTTGTTGTGTGAAGCAAGGTTAAGCCAACGGTTTCAAAGCACTGCACTTTGCACTGACAAAAAATATTAGAGTTGAACGACTATTGGATTTGTTGGATGAAATTGTAGATGAGAAAATGTGGAAAAAAATAGTCAGTGTTGAAAGGCCCAACTGAAACAACTACCAACACAAAGTAACACTAGAAGCTCATAGAAAAGCAGAAAATATGGCAGGTAATGTAGAAATTTCAGAGGCTGGAGTATTTAAGGTAAAATCTTGTTCAGATGAAGGTAAGTTTTACTTTGTGTCATATAATGAGTTATGTAACAAGGATTGTAGGACAAGCTATTGTACAAAATGTAAAATATGTTTACATAGATATGATTGTCAGTGCCCGGAGAATACTGTTAAATTTGTACTTTGTAAACATATACATGCTGTAGCCCTTTATGAGCAGAGAAGCGATTTTGTTTTAGATTCTAGCAGTAATGAAGATGTAGATGAGACTAATTTACATATAGATGTGCCTTCTACTACCAAGCTAAATTATCAGGATGAAGTAGCTCATTTTATTCAAGAGAACCTAAGTAAAGCAGATCATGTGGCAAAAACAACATTTGAGGAGAGAAGAGAGGTAATGTTAAAATAATAAACATGTACAATGTGTCTTGACTGATGTGACTTGAATATTATAACTGCAACTTTATTATTTGTAGTTTTACAGACAGTTGTTCTTAATAAAAATGTTTAATTAAGACTCATTAAAATTTATTTTCATAAAATACATTTTTCTAATATATTAACAGTTTCCAATTGTCTAAGTATTCTGCATTTACTATTGTAAAAACAAAGTATATTTTTTATCAAAAAAAATATGTGTTGGATGGTGAATGCGCTGGGATTTGAAGTGGCACTTCGAAGAGTTCATTCTATTTTTTATTTATTTTTTTGATTACTCAGGTTTAACCATAAAACCTCTTTGGGTTTAACCAGGTTTAACACATAAATAACTATTCAAAAAAACTAAGGCGAATTTTTTATTGTCAATGGCTCAAAATATTTTAAAAACATTTGAATACCTATCTCTATCTAACTCTTATATTTATATTGCCATTTCATTTTATGTTTGTAAAATGTTTTGAACCGTTGACAATAAAAAATTCGCCTCTAGTTTATTTAAATGTTTCCAAATAGTAATTTTTAATAAATATACAGGGTGTCCGGTAAGTCAACGATAATATTTAAAGGACTGGTAAAACAACTCTTAATCGCCCCAAAAACATAAAATGACCTCAGTAAAAATCGATTTTTTCGAGATATTGGCACTTTAGTAATATTTTCACACTTTTAAAACACCTTGTATATCATATAGCGATTTTTATAAATGCTTCTGCTATTTTAGACAATGCTAAAGTTTTTATAAGGAATAACTTTTTTCAAAATATTAAATATAAAAAAGTTACAAGTTTAGTTAAGTTCATCCGTGCCCACACTAAAGATTTTTCGAAGAGAACTTTTAGTTAATTGGTGGTCTTTAATTAATAAAATGGCTATTCGGTGCTACAAAACTGAAATTAAAACTAAAAATATGAATTTCTTTAAGAGTGACAATCAAAAATCGGATGTACGGGATGATTTTGGCGAATTTCAAGTGCCAATATCTCGAAAACCAACGATTTTTTAAGGTCATTTTATGTTTTTTTGGTTGCTTATGGGATGTTCTATCAGCCCTTTCAGTATTATCGTTGACTTACCGTACACCCTGTATATATTTGTTTAACTTAAATTGTGCTAAAATAAGGAAGGTATTTAGTTAAGGTCATATTTAACAACAAACAGTGGCGCAACTAGCCTCTGGTGTTTGGGGGACTTAAGCCCTTGTTTATTAAGTATATTTGTCGAAAAACATTAATATTCTTTAAATGTTTAATAATTTTGGGAGGGTTAATCGCCGTCCCGGGGGGCTAGCTCTTCCTAATTTCGCCCCTGACAACAAAATGTATTTTTAAATAAAAATGATTTACTCTTTTATTCTTTTTAGATTGCAATGGCAGCTACTCTTAACTTTAGTAGAACATTGGATGAAGAAACTTTTGAGGTATTTATGGCAGGAATAATGAAGTTAAAAAACAGTATATTAGAAAAGCAGGACACTGGGAGTGCTTGTAGAAAACGAAAAATGGAGAAACAAACATACTATCCGTCAAAGAAGTAAAAATATATAAAAATCTTTTTATGTTTTTTTTAATGATTTTTTTTATATATATATTTTAGGCCTCATCATACAAATATGTAAACAAAATGAATAGTTTATAGATTATCTGGTGGTTTGATAAAATAAGGACATTAATTAATTTAGTTTTGTATTTATTTGTATATAGTTTTCTATAACTTATTTTATTTATACAGGGCATTGGTTACTTTTGGTTAACAAATAAAAAACTTTTTTATTCTTAATTGTAATCTCCAAAATTAAATATGTTACTAACAAATATTACTTAGATTTTTTCCTATTTTGATTGTTGCTTAATTAAAATTTGATGTTGCCAAAATTATTTTTACTTCATGCACAACTTTTACCCAGAATAAAATTTTAAGTAAAATCACGTAAGTAATAAAAAAATAGTTTTATATGTTAACTAAAATTGAGTGCAGCCTATATTATTAGTTGGTTGTCTTTTTATTGGTAGAAATTCAAAGTTATTTTGTTTTATATTTTGTGTAGCAATAAATGGTGAAGGTTTGAAATAAATTAATGTATGTACAAAAGTTAATATAGTGTGTATACTTTTTAAATTTTACAATCTTATTTGCAAAATTTTGGTAATCGAAATATCTATAGTTCTAAATATAAAGGGCTTATTGTAAAAACACGATAAGCCACACAGCCACAGAAATCTGTCATACTCTCTCCTTAAAATTTATTAACTCATTAAAAGGTATTCAAGTTTATTTTTAATAAAAGTTTAACACATTTTTTTAACTTAAAAAAGTGATAACTCTGTATTTTCTGATTATGGTTTATCGTGTTTTTACAATAAGCCCTTCATATATAAGGTTTTGGGAAGGTGTAGGGATCTTGTACTTCTAAATAAAAAAAACTATTAATAAAATGCTAACACAGCTTATTTGTTTTATTTACAATACATTAAATTACAAAACCATTATGGAATCCGATTTTCTACAGGTTATTTAAGAAACTTAATTAAATATTACTGTATGTTTGGAAAAAACAGACCAATCATCACCGCTTTTAATACTCTATAGGTATATACATATGTGTGGTCGGACAACACAAAAATCAAACTTACTAATATTAAATAATAAATTATAGTAAAAGTTAAATATTATCTTATTATTATTATAATATATTATCTTTATTAACATTTTATTAATATTATAATATATTATCATTATTAACTTTATTTTTTACATATCACCTCTTGCCTTGATGAGCTTTACATACATAGCGATAAGATTTATGACATTATTCATTTCCTTGGTTTTCATCTTCTATAAATTAACACCAGCCTTTATAATTCTTCAGATTAAATACATGAGAATAACAAACATATGAAGGGTCCAGGGGAAAATCATGATAATCGCCAATTTATTAATTTTAGGGTTTTACAAAATTATAATAGTTCTAACTGGTCCCTACAAAATATATAAACTTCACAGTGAAATAAGCTGTTAACTACCACGATTATGCCTATTAAAAATATACTTACACAGGAAGAACCTGATAACCATCAGCCGTCCGTTTTGCTCTTCTGTAAAATTATCAAAAAGGCGCTTATCATGTTTTTCCCCTGAACTCTTCATATGTTATTATCGGTTAAATACTACCACTTCATTATAAAAAGTAAGAACTGCAAAAAATAGAATCTGTAACACATTTAAATTGACTCTTCACTCTAAACTTTCTTGGAATAAACTGACAAACGTGGATGAGAAGACTTCTTTGCACAATACACTATTTATTACCATTGCTATTTTGTATATTATTTACCATTTTTACTTATATTTACAAAAATCAGTCTTACATTATTTTTTAAAACTTATCGATACAAATTTAAAAGTGAAGGGCTTATTGTAAAAACATAAGCCACACAGCCACGGAAATCTGTTTTACCCTCTAATTTATTTAATTATTAATATGATAAGCGACAATAAAAACGTTTTAAGTATTATCCTTGGAGTTTATTAACTTATTAAAAGGTACTAAAGTTTATTTTTGATAAAAGTTGATTCCACAATTTTTTTATCTTAAAAATTTAATAACTCCGTATTTTGTGAACTGCAAAAAATAGAATCTGTAACACATTTAAATTGACTCTTCACTCTAAACTTTCTTGGAATAAACTGACAAACGTGGATGAGAAGACTTCTTTGCACAATACACTATTTATTACCATTGCTATTTTGTATATTATTTACCATTTTTACTTATATTTACAAAAATCAGTCTTACATTATTTTTTAAAACTTATCGATACAAATTTAAAAGTGAAGGGCTTATTGTAAAAACATAAGCCACACAGCCACGGAAATCTGTTTTACCCTCTAATTTATTTAATTATTAATATGATAAGCGACAATAAAAACGTTTTAAGTATTATCCTTGGAGTTTATTAACTTATTAAAAGGTACTAAAGTTTATTTTTGATAAAAGTTGATTCCACAATTTTTTTTATCTTAAAAATTTAATAACTCCGTATTTTGTGATTGTAACTTATCGTATTTTTAAAATAAGCCCTTTAAATGTATCTATTTATAGGTTTTACTCACATATACACAAAAGATGTAATAATTAATTTTTCATTTTTAAATAGTTGTTAAAATATTTACTTTGTTTACAAAACTTAACCTCAAATCAAACTTAAATTTTTCATATTAGGATATCTAAAACACGTGACCTAAAAATGGTCGCTGTAGGACAAAAATTTTCAAATGGCAGTTTATTTTTATGAGAGATTGTGTACCATAAATTATAATTACCCTTTTTGGTAGTATTTAATTGGTTAAAATTTTGACCAAATAATTTCACAACAATGATTTTTACGGTTATATTGGTGGCTGTCAAATCGGGGGTTTGCTGCACTTCCTGTTCCGTGGATGCACTGTGAATGACAAAACGACGGCATACTTTTTAGATCAAACAAAGCAAAAATATTCCAGAAATATTAAATCTCCTTTGCAAACTCAAAAAGGATTCACATGTATACAAAACACGTTAAAATTAATAACTATTTCATTTATTTATGTCCTACAGCGGCCATCTTAAATCTATTTTTGACAACCTGTTAGATAGCCTAATTTAAAGGTCGCGCTCGCGCCCGATTCAATCCCGAAGTCGAGTCGGGGATCATCGACGGTATTTGATCGAGATAGAATTTTATTGGCTGGGATCGTTGTGAAATTAACGTATGCTACTGTCGATTGGGTATAGAAGGACACACGCGTCTAGCCCCTTGGAAGCAACTATTGATCCTGGATCCTGGAAAAACTATATTTATGGATTATTCTGCAATTTTTTGTTATTTTTAGGTTAAAGTCATTAGGTTTATTGATTTTGAAGAAAAAAATTGGGAAACATATTATAAATAAAAAATCTCTATTTTTTAGCATTTTCAGCTAAAAATTTTATTAAAAATCACATTTTCTTTTATGTCTGTGTTATTATTTAAGCTATGCAATCTTGTCAAATAACAATTAAGATGGGCATTTTAATTATCTATATTTTTTGTTTAATAAGATTTGTTGTATTTTTATAGTTTTTGAGAAATTAAATATTTTAGAAAAAAGTAAAATCATAAATATCTCAAAAACTAAAGAACACTATAAAAAGTTTGTAATACAAAAAAGATGCAGTTGTAAAAGCTCTATCGTAAAGGCTATATACCTTTTTTTGTAAACATAATCATTACCCAGATATTAAGAAAAACTGAATTTTTGGGATTTTTCCAATGCTATTAAAATAATCAGAAAATAAAAAACTATATTTATGGATTATTTTGCAGTTTTTTGTTATTTTTAGGTGAAAGTCATTAGGTTTATTGATTTCGAACAAAAAAATTGTTAAAAATATTATAAATAAAGCCAGGATCAATAGTTGCTTCCAAGGGGCTAGACGCTTGTTAGAAGGACATTTGGACATATTTTCGTTCTTCCTCCAAGAGATTTGCATGAGCCCAGATTTCGGATAGTAACGAATAACAATGAATCATCATTTCGCGCAATGTATTTATTATTTGTTGTTAATTAAGAAATTCGCATTGGTAAGATAACTTTAAATAACATATTTTGATGATAATTTTTAAAACCTAAAATTGTTTTTGTAGATGACCTGAGAAAGGAAGCAATCTGCTTTCGAAAGCTTGACAAATTCAATAAATAATTCACCTGTAAAACTGGCCATTATTTTTTATGACTGCATCCCCAATAACCTCCGGGTTTTGAATATTTTTTCTTAACTAGTCAGTCACGACTACTCCCACCTTTATTCTTACAGCAATGGGGTTTTACTCCGATATTTACCAACAGTATGGTACTGCCACTGTGACACTTTTAAAAACTTGGGCCAAACTGAACACCAAACAGGCTTCGATGAAGAACAGGCGGATTTTTCTGTTAAAGTGCAGACAACTAGATGTAACACCGAACCACATCACACATGGGACGAATAATGTAAATAACCTCCTCCACATTACGTCTGGAAGAACAGGACAAAAGATACAGAATTTTGACAACAGGTTAAGGAAAAGTATTATTAACTTAGAGATTAGGGCAACTTATTGTGAGTTAAAACATATCGATACACAGAAAGAACAGTTGATGTACGAACTAAATAGGGTGCTACCTAACTATATTATAAGAAATTTTTGCTCAAAACAACAGCTATCCTACAATCGTCTCTTTAAGAAAATTAAAACTTCCAATTTAAATAAAATAAATAAATTAAAAATAGATCATTTTGCTAAAATAAAAGTGTCTGACCAATGGTTTAAAAATCTAACAAACATAGATATACCAGTGGATGTTGTGAGGCTTATCTCTTTGGGGCCTAAATTTAGGTTATGTCCAACTTATAGGGAGATAGGTTTCTCAGCACTCCTGGCTGATCTAGAAAGAATTATTCTCACACTAAATGACTCACAAAGAGATGCTTACAGGGCGATGTGTACTAACATAATTACAAATTTTATTCACAAAAACCATAAAATATCTCCTTTTCTAAATGACAATTTTTCTCGTGCAAAGGCCTTCCTTAAGGAACACCAAAATTGCGTATATCGTACGTAGCGATAAGGGAAATGTGACAGTAGCTATGTTAGCTGATGAGTACAAAAACAATAGTAAAAGCTTACTTAATGATACCAAGTACTACAAACTTTTAAACAATAATCCAACAACTAATTTTCAAAATAAGGCTAATTAGCTTATCAAAGAATTGCATGCGATGGGTTGCATAGATGAATGTGCTGCCAAACAAATGAAAACTTATAACTCCGTGGCACCAAGGTTTTACACCTTACCGAAAATCCATAAGCCAACTTTGTCTATGAGACCTATCGTGTCATGCATAAACTGTCCTAATGGATCTCTAGCAACATATCTTACAGATATACTAACAGCAGCTTATGATTTTAACAATGAGTATAACGTAAAGGACTCTTTTGCTTTTAGTGAATTTATTAATAATTTTTAACTACCAAATGATTATGTCATTGTAAGTTTTGACGTTGTTTCGCTATTTACTAACCTACCATTAGACACAATTTTAGAAAGTCTAAAACTAAAATGGAACACTATTAGAGACTTTTGTAGTATGACTTGGGATATGTTTGAGAAGGTGCTGATGTACATTTTTGATTCAAACTATTACATTTTTAATAAAAAATATTATAAACAAGTACATGGTACCCCAATGGGGTCTACAATATCATCTATTTTATGTAATTATGTTTTAGACAACCTAATTCAAGATTGCTTGACCTATATGCCCTTTCATATTCCATTTGTAAAAGATATGTTGATGATCTACTGCTCGCAGTACCCTCATCACGTATAGATGTAGCGTTAGAGCTCTTTAATACTTTTGATAGGGACTTACAATTTACGGTAGAGACTGAAAACAATAGAAGCATTCCATTTCTGGACATGCTGGTGACCAGAGATGAAAATAATATACTAAAAACATCATGGTACAGAAAACCATACTGCTCAAATAGATTCATCAGTTTTTACTCGTATCACCCTTCAAAAGCTAAAATCAACCTAGTGCTAGGTATGAAACGTAGAGCGATTAAACTAACACATCCGCTACTTAGAAAACAAGCTCTAAGCAAACTGAAGGACATATTGTTAAGCAATTCTTACCCAGAAAAATTTATTAACAAATTCTTATATAATACACAATATGATATCCCCGAAAATATTTTTGAGCCAAATAGTCAACCAGTATCACTTAATACTATAACCTCACAAATACCTAACATAGAAGATATTACACCATTACCTTCACAAAACAATGAATTAGAGGCAGCACCTTTGTACTGTTCTTTGCCTTATATAGATAACCTAACACAAAAATTAATTAATGTTTTTAAAGATGTTAATGTAAAGATAGCTAAGAAGCAATGTAAGACCCTCTCTTTAATTTACACTAAAACAAAGACGCCTCTAAGCCTGCTTGAAAACTGGGATGTCGTGTACAGGATTCCATGCCTCAACTGTGATAAAGTATACATTGGTCAAACTTCCCGGAATCTATCCGGTCGCATAACATCACATAAAAGTGATTGTAACCGAGGTGTGCAGTCTTGTGCATTGTCTGAACACGTAATTAAGCTTGGGCATATAATGAATTGGAATGGTGCTAAAGTTCTAGAGAAAACAAGCAATTACTATAAACGAATATTCCTGGAGATGGTTCAGATCTATATGGACCCAAACTCCATGAATAAACGCAGTGATATACAAAATCTAAGTGTAATTTATAACAATATACTTTCTCATCACTAAAATCGTTGCTTGTTGTCTCAGAATAATAGTTTCCTTACAAATTCTCCTTAACGATAAAAATAAAAGCGTTTCAGTCTAGAGTGTGGTCCTATCAGTTGTTTTTCTAATTTATCCCACAAGAAAAATATCAAATTGCCATAGTTATTTTCTTAACTAAATTATAATAATGTGGATGGAAAGAAACTATTTATGGTTGCATAACTTTTGAACAATATCGATTCAGATGGATTTTTTGAAAATAGCATAATATAAACTTTTGAGTAAAATCGATTCAGATCGAACTTTTGAAATAGCCGGTGGTTGGCACCGCTGGGACGGCCCCAGTATAAAATGATTTTACCCTATACAGGGTGTCTTAAAAAAGTGTGATGTATCAAAGTTATATTTTTTTAAATGGAACAACCTATATTTTATGACGGTTTTAGATTCTACAGAAAAAAATAATTTAAGTTTGTTAATGGTACCAAGCGTCTAATTTTATTCGTTTTTGTGATATTTGATTTTTTTCAAAATTCAGGAGTCCAATTAAATTAATTTTATTTTTAACCCTATAAACTCTTTAAACAGGGTGATCAAAAAATTATTTCAATCTTTTAGAAAGTCAGATAGCAATATCTCTCTTATTTTAAATGGAACACCCTGTATTTTTTACATCACATGATGACAAATCAAATACTCTTTTAAATGGTGTATAGGTTGCCTATACCTATCTTTTATACTGTTTTAGTAAATTCCGTTTTAACATATTTTTAATCCAAATGTCTATTTAATTTAAGTAGGTTGTGATATAGCTATGCCCATTTACTAAGCCGTTATTGCAAAATGTAAATTTGTCTAAAAAATCACAAAATTAAAAGATTTTGTATTATCTGCAACTATTTTCAAAATTCACAGAAAAAAAATTATTAGTTGCTTATAATGCTACTTATTTCAGCTAAATGTGGTAATGATAAAACTTGTGTTTTTAAACAATCCTACTAACGCCTCTGCCACAGCCAACTTTAATTTAAATAAACATTTGGATTAAAAATTTGCAAAAACAGATTTTACTAAAAAGTACAAAAGATAGGTATATATATATATATGGCAGAAACATCTTAATCAAAGGTTATATATATATATATATATATATATATATATATATATATATATATATATATATATATATATATATATATATATACAGGGTGTCCGGAATAACTTGAAGTACATGGGGATCTTGGAAACCGTTGGAGATACAAAGTCGGTTAAATGGGAGAAAAGTTGCGTACCAGAGTGCCCAACAATATTCCGTTTTGAGCATATTTTTAACTGGTCTCTTCAAAGATATACAGAGTGAAAACGGAAAATGTGCGTTTTAGAACAACTTTAATATTTCAATCATTATAAGGACTAGACCTGTGAAAATTTCAGGAGAGGGTAAGACACATCTGCGAATTTAAAAATGGGGTCAAAAAATTCTAGGCCTACTATGTTGCGTGCAGCCATAATCAACTTTCGTTTTTCTTATGGCCGCCATATTGAATTTTTACATTTTTAAAATGCTTAGAACATCCCCTTTCCAACCGTGTATAACTCGTACTTATTAAACCAGTAAAAAAATGCAAAAATGACAAATTATCATTTTTCACATAGTAGGCTTATGTCTATTTCGTTATTATTGACGTATTCATATTTGACGTGGTCTCGTATTAATATTTTATTTCAATACGATAGTGTTGTTAATGAGACGTCAAGAAAAGTTTGCTAAGTAGATAAAGTTAAAATGAATGCGTTTTCAAATAGTGAAAGATATGACATGTTGGAATGTTTTATTTTATGCCGAAGGAACGACGAAATGGCTGAAGAAATGTACTTGAATAAATACCCGGAAAGGCGACAACCCAGTAAGAGTATGTTTAGGCGTTTGAAAAATAATCTAATTAATTATGGGAGTTTTGTGAAATTAAAAAGGAATAAACCAGCAAATGAAGAAAAAGAAAATTTAGTTATGCAAAGTGTAATCGAGACGCCTCGTACCTCATTACGGCAAATTGAAGATACAGCAGGCGTTGCTCGCTCAACGGCCAGTGACGTTCTTAAACGGAATAAATTTCACCCCTACCGCGAACGAGTATGTCAAGGGCTTCAAGATGGAGATCAAGCAAGAAGGCTGCAATTCTGCCTTTGGTTTTTGGAACAATGCCACATGAATCCAAATTTTCCTTTAAGAATTTTATGGTCTGATGAAAGTCGCTTTACCAACTGCGGAATGTTTAATCGCAAAAATACTGTTTTTTGGTCAGATGTGAACCCGCATTTGTCCCATGAAGTGAGGCATCAAATTAAATTTGGTTTTAATGTTTGGATGGGAATCATTGGTACCCACGTAATTGGTCCTTATTTTTACAATGGAAATTTGAATTCCGAAAGATATTTAAATCTGTTACAAAATGACATAGCAGACGCACTTATGGATCTTCCTCTTGCAACAATCCAAAACATGTATTTTCATCAAGATGGTGCCCCCCTCACAATGCTCGGATTGTCACTGACTATCTCAATACCGAATATCCCAATAAATGGATAGGTAATCAAGGACCCGTAAGATGGCCCGCTAGGTCCCCAGATATGACACCCATGGACTTTTTCGTTTGGGGGTACTTAAAAAACAAAATTTACGCTACATCACATGAAACTGTCGACGCACTAAGAGTGGCTGTAGTAGAAGCTGTTAACAGCATCACCCCTGAAATGATCAGGCACTCTTCTGAAGCAGTATTAAGACGATACAGACTGTGCGTTCGGGAAAATGGTGCCTTATTTGAACAGTATCTTCAATAGACTATTGGTTTCTGTGATGTTTCTTTTTGCTACTTTTTTACCTAGTCTGCAGCTTAAGTCGTTTTATTGTAATTTTTAAGTTTAGTTTTGATTTATTAGGTTCTTAGATTAAAATAATTTGATCTTTAATAACATTACAAAAAGCGGTGAACAAAAAATGCTCGACCTACTATGTGAAAAATAATAATTTGTCATTTTTGCAATTTTTTAACTGATTTAATAAGTACGAGTTATACACGGTTGGAAAGGGGATGTTCTAAGCATTTTAAAAATGTAAAAATTCAATATGGCGGCCATAAGAAAAACGAAAGTTGATTATGTCTGCGCGCAACATAGTAGGCCTAGAATTTTTTGACCCCATTTTTAAATTCGCAGATGTGTCTTACCCCTCTCCTGAAATTTTCACAGGTCTAGTCCTTATAATGATTGAAATATTAAAGTTGTTCTAAAACGCACATTTTCCGTTTTCACTCTGTATATCTTTGAAGAGACCAGTTAAAAATATGCTCAAAACGGAATATTGTTGGGCACTCTGGTACGCAACTTTTCTTCCATTTAACCGACTTTGTATCTCCAATGGTTTCCAAGATCCCCATGTACTTCAAGTTATTCCGGACACCCTGTATAAAAAAATACAGCCCTGTATTTTCCAAATACGGCACCGTTTTTCTAAAATACGGCACCGTTTTTTCAAAATACAGGGCTGTATTTTGGAAATACAGAGCTGTTCAGCTGTTTATTTTGACGGGGAAAGGTCTTCATAGTCTATACCTCTAAAGGATAAATAATTCTTTAGTTTCTTAAACTCGGGATGGATGCCAATTTTGAGAGGTTTTTTCTACGTTTTACATCTTTAATCGTCACTGCTAGATAAATAGCAAACACCAATTGTAGTTCGTGAAATAGCTCACAGGCTAGGGGTTGTTTTATATCTATTGATTTGTGAAGTGGAAATCGTCTCGTCCGTCGATCTTCTGATGAAAAATATTCTGATAGCACCTCCTTTACCCATGGCATACCATAATGTGCCTTTTTGATAAGGTACAGGTAAATAGCAGGAGAAAAATAAGGAGACTCTTTATTCGATATTTCAGTTTTAATCTCATAATCCCAGTTCCATGAAATGTTTTTATTAAACAAAGAGATATAGGAGTGAAGGACTTCATCGGGAACTTTAGAATTCTTATATAATTTTTGAAAGTCTTCAGAGACGATACTCATCTTGGCAAAGCTACTACACAACTAACGAAACCAACAAAGATTAGAACCTTTTAAGGATTTTAAGCCGTTGAAAAGAGCTGATCAGTAAATAACATAAATTTTATTTAAAAAACGCAAAATTACTGGTTTTTAAATAAAATCACTCTTTATACCGTCTTTTAAATAATTATACTGTAATACACTGTTTATTAATAAAATAACTGCGATATAATTTAAAAGACGGCAAAATTACTGCTTTTTAAATAAAATCACTGTTATTTGCCGTCTTTTAAATTATATCGCTGTTATTTTATTAATAAACAGTGTATTACAGTATAATTATTTAAAAGACGGCAAAATTACTGCTTTTTAAATAAAATCACTGTTATTTGCCGTCTTTTAAATTATATCGCTGTTATTTTATTAATAAACAGTGTATTACAGTATAATTATTTAAAAGACGACACAATTACTGCTTTTTAAATAAGAACACTGTTATTTGCCGTCTTTTAAATAATTATACTGTAATAAACTGTTTATTAATAAAATAACAGCGATATATGTAATTTAAAAGACGGCACAATTACTGCTTTTTAAATAAGAACACTGTTATTTGCCGTCTTTTAAATAATTATACTGTAATACACTGTTTATTAATAAAATAACAGCGATATAATTTAAAAGACGGCAAATAACAGTGTTCTTATTTAAAAAGCAGTAATTGTGCCGTCTTTGTGTGGGGCCCCAGGGCTTAGGCGGGGGGCGTTATCGTAGGGCCCGGAGCCCTAAGCGTTGGTCCCGGAACCCTAAGCGTCAGGCTCAAGGAGCCCTAAACGTCAGAAGTTGCTAATGCCAAAGGCAACTAACGCCAAATGTTGCTAGCGCCCCTCTTCTTTAAAAGTAGGGTTATGTTGTGATTCTTCTTCTTTTCGAACAGTCATTTTCTAAGTCACGTGATATTTGACAGATGACAGATGACAGGCGACCACGCCCTAAATAATGCGTTGCGCAAGATTCCTAAATATGACGTCAGATTTTTCGAATGACAGATGGACCCGCCTCGCGTTCTTACCCTAGACCGAAATATTTAATTTTTAAATTTGACTCACGTAAATTTAGCGCTTGGCTAATATTTTTCGAAATAAGGGTTGATACCCTTACAAATTATATTTAAATATGTTTCTTAGGTCCTAATCTCGCTTTTAAACAAAAATCGTAAATATCGTATGTACTGAAACCAAAATATTTATTTTTTAATTCTGACATTCGTATACTCTTCTTTTAGCGCTCGGCTAATTATTTAAAAATTAGGGCTGATACTCTTACAAATTATATTTAAATATGTTTCCTCGAATTTGTTGATTTTTTTAATAACTTGTCTGTCAATCATAACAACGGCTGTGTAAGAACTTTGAGGTTATCTGTTTAGGCCCTATTTACTCTCAAATAACATATTTATTTAAAAAATTAGTGTTAATATATTTATCCCTAGCCCTAATCTTCATTTAAAACAAAAATCGTAAATATCGTATGTACTGAGACCGAAATATATTTTTTAATTCGGCCAACGCACCTTTACGCGAGGCCCTACTCTTAAGCCCCCGCCAAAGCCCCGGGCGTAGAAAAACGGTGTAAGTACCTCATATCATTTTATTTTATTCTTATTAATATCTCCTACTATTCATACATCTGTTTTGATAATAATATATGGGGTGGATTTAATTTAGTATGACGTCATTTAGGAAATACAGGGCTGTTTTTTGGAAATACATTCCATCAGGAAAATGTTCAAAGAAAAGCAAATTGAAAAGCAACGATTAATTAAACAACTGTTAGAGTTAGGACTAAATAAAATACAAAGAGAATCAATTGTAAAACTTATTAGTCTCTTGTAATTTAAGAATTAGTAGAATAAATAATGTACGTTAATATATATATATATATATATATATATATATGTATATATATATATATATATATATATATATATATATATATATATATATATATATATATATATATATTCATTTCTTGCCGAAATTTCCCCTGTCCATATCAGACTTAGTCCATTATCTTTAACAAAATTCCCATATAAACTCTATGAGATTTTGTCCAATATATACTTAATTGTCCATAGGTTACTTCTTTGTCCATGTTTGACTACAAAATTAACATGTGTTTAAATGGCATGTCCAAGATCCTATGGTTTGACAGATAGTAGGGACCACGCCCTAAACAACGCGTTGCGCAAGATTCCTAAATATTGAATGACGTCAGAGATCTTGAAATAATAAGCTCCTCCGGAGGACGGAGGGCGTGAAAACCCTCTTCTTTCCCTACTATAGTAAAATCACAGGTTTATGAGATATGACAGGTGACAGCTGACAGACACCATTTTCAAGGTCACGTGATTTTTGACATATGACAGATTGACCACGCCCCAAATAATGCGTCACACAAGATTATATATATATATATATATATATATATATATATATATATATATATATATATATATATATATATATATATATATATATATATATATATACAGTGTGTCCCGCTTTTCATGAATACACCCTGATATCTCAGTTATGAATAACGCGATTTTCTTAAAATTTTGGTGGTGATTGTATGTTAGAGAAATGAAGTATTTGGCATAGTGAAAACTTTCATTCACCATTGGCGTGCGGTCTTGGTGGGTAAAAAAGACTTGATTTTTTAGGAAAAGGATATTAGGGCTTATTCAAAAAAATGTTTTCTGTCAGATTTAGAATCAGCATCCCCAAAAACCCCTTAATTCATATTTTCAAAATCTTAAGAACTGATTTTAGCAAACAAATAATTTTAAGTCACCTTTTAATAAGTCCTTTATTTAAAACTGTGATATCAAAATTACTAATTGCATCATTTTAGATTTCTGTATTTTCAACATAACTACCTTCTAAAACAATACACTTTTCAACAATTCTTCTTAAACGTAAATTCACTTTTCTTAAAGTTTGGGAGTAATTTCCTGGCACGCTTGCCTGATTCTAATGCAAAGTTCCTGTCTATTTCGCGGCCTAGTAGCATACACTTTATTCTTCAAGTATCCCCAGAGAAAAAAGTCACAAGGGGTAATATCCGGCGATCTGGGGGCCATGGTTCTAACGGAGAATTTCTACCTATCCACTTCATAGGAAAGTTTACATTTAAAAAGTTCCTAACTATCAGAGAATTATGTGCAGGGGCACCATCTAATTGAAAGTATAAGTTTTGTCTCTGTGCTAGAGGTAATTCCATGAGAAAATCATAAAAATCACTTTGTAAAAAATGCAGGAAATGTTCTCCGTTCAGATTATCCAGGAAAAAAGGTCCAACAAGGCGTTCGTTAAATATGCCACACCACACGTTAACTTTTTCACTGTATTGATTTTTACAGTTAATTACCCAGTTCGGATTTTCGGCGGCCCAAAACCTACAATTTTGACTAGACACCACACCGTTTGTAGTAAACGTTGCCTCGTCAGTAAACATTATGTTCTTTAGAAAATGTCTATCGTTAAGATAGTTACCTTGCAACCACAAACAAAATTCAAACCGCCGTTCAAAATCACCATTTAACAGAGTATGTAGAAATTTTGGTTTAAATGCCCTAATCCTATTACGTTTCAAACACCTCCATACTTTGTTTTTCGTTAAATTCAGAATCCTCGCCACTGATCTTAAACTACCATTTGGGTTGTTTCGAAATTCTGCTAAGATACGTTCGTCGTCTGGATAGTGTCTGTGATTTAAATTGTACCTCCTTGGTCTTGTCTTGAAAACCGATCCAGTTCTTGCGAACAATCTGTTAATTTTGGCAGCAGTATTGTGACTTATTGATGCTCGGTCATGATGCCTGTCATTAAATATTTCACTAACCTGACGCGAAGATCTTTCATTATTACCAAATAAACGGATAATTTCTACTTTTTCTCCAATTGTTAGAATTACTCTTCGGTTTTGTTCCATTTTCGTAACAGTTAAGTAAGACTGCTTGACTTATTGACAATTCATATGAATTACTATATGTCAAACAAAAGCTTTTGTTTCAAAGCACTCTGCGATTAATTTGCTCAAAACCAGCACAGGCCATCATACCAACATTAAGACCGCGGTCAAACTGTCAAAAATTGCACATATAAAACCGTTACATATTCGAGTTATTTTAGAAAATCTACTTTGAATAGAGGGCGCTACAAATACTATAATTGAAATTTATTTAAACGTTGAAATTTCTTAAAACGATTTCTTTTTTTTACCAGTACCTTTCATTTGCTGATAGATGGCGCGAAACTGAGTGAATTTAATCCTTTATTTTGTAGAGCCTATAAACGATTTTTTGATACTCAGGGAGCAAAATAGATAATAATTAATTATAATGACTCATATGAATAATAATAAAGCTTTAAAAAAGAGACCGTAGTTAAAGCCAAACATTTGCTACACTTTATTCATACGACTGAATGTGTTTTTTCTTTTAGCATAAAAAGCATTAATTTAATTAAAATTTATAAGCCATAGTGTCAAAGGACAAACAAAATGTTTTTTTTTTGCTTAACAAATCCTGATTGCGGTTATAGTTCTAGTCCTTTAAAACTTCGTAAGTGGATTTATTTTGGCGTAACGTCCAAGTTCTTTATTTTGAAAATTTCAGCAATGGGACATTTGTCAATTTAGCGATGTATTAATTCAAAAAATTTGTTTTTACTAAACGTAAAATATATTGAGGGTTTAAGGAAGACTTACAGCCTCAAACTGTGAATCCATGCTCGGGTGTGTAGTTTATATGAAAAATAATCGGCCAAACACAGTTGCTAAATAAATATTATCTAGAAATTTTATGGTTATACTGGGCTGAAAAACAAGTCTTTACCCTGACCCACGCGTCAAACATATTTTTGGAATTTTCGAAAAAAATAGTTGTAGGTCGGGCAAAAATAACCACTTCCGATGTTTCAGTGTTTAATTTTGTGTTAAAATTCTAAAGCCGGGACTGAGGGCTAGTACATTTTTCAAGAAAATTT
Source organism: Listronotus bonariensis (assembly GCA_014170235.1). Taxonomy (NCBI): domain Eukaryota; kingdom Metazoa; phylum Arthropoda; class Insecta; order Coleoptera; family Curculionidae; genus Listronotus; species Listronotus bonariensis. The sequence continues at coordinate 44,449 of JACEGR010001347.1, forward strand.
GGAAAACCTGGTAAAATTGGATAAATTTCCAAATTTCTTAAAAAGAATGGCAACTTGGATACTTTTAAGTAGGCAAGCTAATAATTTTACCATGTAGGTATGTACATATATATAAGCCCAAGGCGGACGCCTTAAAATCGCAGTTTAAATATTTTGCAGTGATATTTTGACGATTCAGCGTATATTAACTGTAATTGTCCTTTGACGTGGAATGCAGGAAACTGATTAAAATAAACTTTATTTTATTGTACACATGTACACATGGGTGCAGCCGGATAGATGCAAGCGGGAGGGGGTGTCCACCTCTAACTTTAAATCTAATAAACATAAAAAATAAAACATTTAAGACTCTGTCCCGAATGTTAGACTGGTTGACATCGGTCGTTTTCGCCAGATAATCGGCAGCGTCATGTTTACATTTTTGGTTATTTATGGGCCATTTTACATTAAATTTTATTTTTTTGTCGTTAATGTCTTTTGTAAACAGCAAAGAGCCAATCTACCTAAATTATATTTTATAAAATACATTTTTTAAAATGACAACAATGTAATATTCATAACCCTAAAAACGGTAAGGAGATACTTTAAATTAAGGAACTATATAAACTGACTTGTCATTAATTGCTTACTTGACGTCTTAAAGCTGTTCTAAGTCTGATGTTACTTAAAACTATAAATGAGGCTTTAAATGTGGCTACTTTACAGGTTGTCTGAGAGAGAGCTAGTTTCGCGGATGATAATTCACGTTGTGGATTTGCGTGCGCGAGCATTTACACTATCCAATTACAACGCTGAATTATCATCCACAGAGAAAAACTGTTTCGATAGATGAGCTTTCTGGTTGTCCATGAGAGCGGATTTCACTGCATAAGCAGCCGGCTTTAATCTATGGAATTGTATTGTTTTTTTTTTTTTTTGACAGAGAATGACTTTTAAAATCGAATTTTATCGTACCCAACTTATAAAGGTAATTTTCTAGAAACCGGTGGCAGAAGGTGGATCGATGAATTTGAAAGAATATTTAGTTGTTTGCCCGATATCCATCATCAAAGCTGGTATTTGAATCAACCTTATTTTTTACTATATTTCCTCTACAATTCTGATAATTCTGATTTGTGTTAAAAAGATACATTATTTGATTTTCACCTTTAAAACCTCGTTTTTTTTTACGTATTTTACATTATTGCATTAAATTGCATACCCATACTTTGAATCATTTTAATCAAAAGCTATGAAGTCCTATGTGTGTATGTACAGGCTGCATTATCAAAGAAAAGCCACGCAATTTAATGCAAAAATAATGTAAAATGTAGAAAACGGGGTTTAAAAAGGTAAAAATCAAATATTGTGTGACACTTTAGCTTAAATCAAGAATTGTGTGCAAAAAGAAGGGGGAATATAGTAAAATAAGCAGAGTTCAAATTGAACTTTGATGATGAATATCTCGAGAATGAAACGTCCCGCCAAATACCCTTTCAGATTCGTGATCAGCGCCCCAATAAACCACCGTATACCAAATTTCGTCAAAATCGCTGCCGCCGGTTTCTAGAAAATTACCCTTATAAATATTATAAATAAACACATTCTGGCAAAAATGTACAGTCCCTAAAATGAAATCCACTCAATTTTAAAAAAACAATGAATATGAATTACTTCTCAATCAAAATGGCAACACTGCATGGGTAGCTTGAAAAATTCCAACAATTCTTGTTGTTTGGCAAAGTCAGGAAAGAAGTATTTTAGAAAAGCCATCTATCAAAATATTTTATTTAGGTATATCTGAATTTTGGCAAACAACTTTCGTTAAAAATGTAATGGTTTCACACCCTTAAACTAGTAATACATATCGGTGTTCTCTGCTATCGCATACATAATAAAGGATGCAATTACACTCGGTGCGAGTGTTCAGTTCCTCCCCAACGATCAACATTAAACTGACGAGCGTACGAGAAAGACGGGTAGAGAAGATAAGCATAAAGTAAAGTTTGTGGTTAGGTGTTTATTGCTGCAAAAACAAAAGGAAAAAGAAAAGCAGTTGAATTTGAAAGGTGTTTGAAAGTGTTTTGTGATTAAAATTTTTGAATTTTATTATTGGTTGGTAACTATCACCCATGTGTAGCTAGAAATTTTACTGCAAGCTGGCAAACGGCGTAACCACAAAATTCCACAGGTAGGCACCACCAAACGCACATTGTTACATTAGATCTTTTTTATTTTATCAAGAGAATGATAATCATTAAAAACCTACATATTTTAGATTAAACATTAAAGATCTCAGCTTAAGAAAAAGCATGCCTACATGGTTAAAAAAGAGGTTTTTGATTTTATGATCCCAAAATATGGATTCATTTATGAGAACACTTCTAGTGATTATGAAATTGATGTGCATGGAAATAAAGTACCTAAAAGGGATCTATTCCATGACTATATAATTTTCCCAGTCAGTTGAAAAATCAGAACTTCAAAGAAAAAGACAGTGCATATCAGGCAAATTTAATAAAGTAAAAAAGGTAAATAAATTATTTATAAAAACGTTTTTTTCACAGGGCAACTAACGAAATGTGATAATGACACTCTACTGCGTAAAGAAAGAGAAGTGAAAAGTAGTTAATAATAGAGTATTTATCAGCGCCGTATTAACCATTAAGCTGACTAGGCTACAGCCTTGGGTGCCATGAAAATAGGCGCCAGACAGGGGAGTAATAGGCGCTAGACAGGAGTTTTTAACAAAGTTCAGGTCGGGTGAGGATTTTTGGTGACCAATTCTCTGCAATTAAGGTGCTTTGGAATGAAATAGGCAAAGGAAAAGGAGGAAAGAACTTTTTGTTTTTTTGCTCTTCAAAAATTTTTTTGGTGAAAAATAAGGCCTGGAAATTTAGCCTAGGGCGCCTCAAACAGTTAATACGGCCCTTGGTATTTACTATTATATGTTTTATAAGTATATTGAAACCAAGTGGTGCAAGGTTGGTTAAATCATTAAAAGTTTTTTTAAAGCAGAATTTGGTATATTCAGGAGTTGCCAAACTGGTATTATTTCTTGCAATAATTAATTCATACAATTGAAGGGCTTATTGTAAAAACAGGAAAAGCCACATTCACAAATTATAAGACGATTTTTTAAGTTTAATTTCAAATGTGTTAAATCAACTTTTTATTTAAAAATACACTTAAATACTTTTATGAGTTAATAAACTCTAAGGATGAATACTAAAACTTTTTTATTGTCACTAATCATATTAACAATTATATAAATTAGAGTCTGAACTAGATTTCCTGTGGCTGTGTAGCCTATCGTGTTTTTACAATAAGCCCTTCAATTGAAGGGTATGCTGGAATAACTTTCTAACCACCAAAAGTTTATTAAAAAGGAAAATCGCTATTTATATTTTTTTAATAAAAAATCACAATTCTTGGTTGTTTACTAGCAAAATAAAGAAAACCTTCAAGAAAACCCAAAAAAAAAAAAACTAGAATTTAAGAAGAAGAAGAGAATAAGTAAAAAATTAAAAATCGGGACGCTTTGGTGGCAAGTCTGCTCACTGTTGTCAAGACAAAATTAAATAAAAAAAAAAAATTAAAATTAACAATTCTTTAGGTTGGAAAATTTTTAAAACTATTGTGAAAACGTTATTGATTATTGTCAAATTGTTTGTTGTCTAATAGTGTCATAGTGTATTTATTATTGATAATAGAAAAAAAGGTCATGAGCTGGTTGATTTTTAGTTTTCCATAAAAATATTTGGCATATACCAAACAAATAACATCAGTTAAAATTAACATGATTTAAGGGTATTAATTTTGTGAGGGCTAATCGCCGTCTGTGTGCTACCAGCGCTGCTTTCGACTTGACTAGGACATTGACCCACTTTTATGAGATATTATGGGTGACATCCCCTCAAGGACAAACCAGAGAGATTTGCGTGAAACGGTGGGGGCTTATGTGGGCGGATATAAACAACTATTTTTATGGAAATCCAACTTAAGACCAGACTGTCGGTTAGAACATTGTTCTGGCATACCCTTCGATCTACTGTACAAAGGCAAAACAATCTTAATCCCAAAACAGTTGGGAGAAAATCGACATTCGTTGTCCATTTTGATATTACATTGTTTTGACAATTGTATTAACTTTAAACCTTCCACACTGCTTAATATCAAATGTTAAACCTTGTTGCACGTTAAAACAATGTAAAACATGAAATGACCGATTTTGCGATTAGACTCTTTTTGCCTTTGCACGGTAGTAGTAGAATTATCCTTTAAAAATAGGCTTCTAAATTAACTGAGGAGCCTTTAAAATGTAAAAGATCTTAAAGCTACAAATTTTAGATCAAATTCTTAACATCATGTTCAGTGAAAAGTGTCTGTATGACCCTATTTGTTTTAAATATGAAGCCTTGTATTAGAATGATAGTATAATCGTTAAAAGCTATTTCAAATTCTATTTTTTTCTGCCCAAAAATAGGTATTTATGATCTATGGGACTAATAATTCAAATTTTGTTATTTAATATTTATTTTTGCTTCTGGAAATTTTTAATTTAGTTTGGCTAGATAAAACCTAATTTTAATTATTTTAACCAACATTTAGGTATACCAGTTAAAAATCGTACTTGTTGTTTTTTTATCAGAGCTTCATGTCAAATAACTAACACACTACTATTGATTTCAAAATGAGTTTTGTAGCATAATAAAACAAAGTTCCACTGCCAAACCCAAAATTGCTTACTCAATCATTTAATATGCAGGTATCAGCACTAGCACCCTGTGAATATATGTTTTAGAAATGGGTAGTCTCACCGTTAAACATTCGAAAGCAGGTGTTAGAGAAAGAAAGGCAATGAAATGAACTGGTGGTTTGTTCTGGACAATGTGTCATGTATAGTATCTCTGATTGTTCATGGTCTAAAGGTCTTATGGTACCAACTACAAATGTGCATTCTGGAATGGCAGGAATTATTGGAAAAAATACTGGTTTATTACCTACTATTTGTAGATGTTCGAACAGATTTAGTGTCTGCAATCTAGAGTTGAGACAAAACATACTCTACAATTATTTTTTATTAATGGTTACTATTTGTGCTCAGAACTATTGTTCTTTTATTTGCAATAATTAAATATCTTCCTTAGGGAAATATATTTTTCTAACTTTTTTTTATCATTAGTCAATATTTGTCTTTAGGAGTTATTAGAAGACCAAATTCAAAAGGGTCTATGTGCCATTTAGGTATTTAAAAGTTATAATGTAAAAACATTTAATGAATTCAATATTAGCACATCAAATACGCTATGAATATTCCTACCTTTTAGAAGTGGGTTTTATCTATGGCATATAGAACCCCTTAATATCGTTTCGGCATTGCATATGAACTTTAAAGCAAAAATCTCATTTTATGGTATTTTTGGCAATTAGACTCTTGATGTTAAGGTCTTCTAATTTACCAAGTTTATGCTTATAGTTTAGAAATCACCCTGTAAGAGCAGAACTAATTTTTTTTTCTTTTTAATGAAATTTAAGTTACTGACTTACCTATAAAAGGTCATATACATAAAAATGCATAAATTGGGACAGTATACTTACTCACTTTAAGCTGAGAAAACATCTGAACAAAAAATGTAATCCATTGGTTTATAAAGTCAGTAACTAAAGTTTCTTACTAGGTATTTTCCTCAATATAAAGTGGTGATTTTTTGTCTAATGTTAACCTGTTACAGCTCACCACATAGAAACTCAATTCGATGTATATCGAGTGGGCATGATGTATACAGGGTGCTGCACAATGCATTAGCATACAATCTCCGTAATTGTTGAGAGCTGGTTAAATTGCAAAGTTATCCTACTGCTGCATAACTGGACGAAGGCGGTTACTTCCGGAGATATCCGGGAAAAAGAAATTACTATTTATTTTATTTTATGTTTCGTTAGTAATTATTTTGAAAACACTGCATCTTTTAAGGGGCACGTTATCAAGAGGCCGTTTTTATTTTTCCAATACGACGTTTCTTTTTAGCTACCATCGTCAACTTCATTTTAAATACGGACTAGGATGATGGTAGCTAAAAAACGAAACGTCGTACTGAAAATAAAAACATTTTCTTTGAAGAGCATAAAAAAGGCCTTAAGAAAGTGCAATTGGTTTATTAAAATAATTGTGCCTTCAAATATAAAATGGATAATTAATTGTTTTTTTTTTTCCAGATATCTCTGGAAGTAACCGGGAATTTTTAAATTTCTTCGCCCAATTATTCAGGATTAGGATGCGCAATTTTGTTTTGATTTAACCAACTCTATCTCTTATAATTACTGAGATAGCAATGCTAATGCATCAATTATAACACCCTGTATACATTTAACTTTTCCATGCATATGTTATCGTCGCTTTAAGCCAGAAATGGCTTCAATTGCAGTATGTATTAAAAGATATTATATTAGGAATGTTTTTTGGATTTCTTTTTTATAATTCTTTAAAAAGTAAAAATGATTAATTTGTAGTTAGGCTAGTTCTGCTCTAAGATACAATATAACAATAATATTTATAAGTAAACAATAGAAATATTCTTTATTCATAATATAATAAAGCTACTCAAGACAAGACTTGTTTTTAATTTGTTTTTAGGGGTGATAAAGTGAGCCAAAATAATTTAGTACATACTCATATAAAAAAAGAAAAGTTCTATCTGGGCTTATTTCAATTATAACTTTGAACTGTACCACTAATATTTGGGCTACTAAATAACCTCATAATGCTTCTGTCCATAGGTAAACGGCTGTTCAGTATGTCTGAATTATACACGGTGCGAATGACTTTTTTTTTTTCATGTTACTGTTGTAGGTATATATGTATAATTTGTTCTAGTTTGTATATCTCTAGTTTTTTTTTGTATATTTTTAGTTAGTAAGTTTTCATATTGACGGTTATTAAAATACGCCTGGCGGTACTTTCCACTTTTGTGTGTGAGTCTGTGCACACAATAAAGATTATTATTATTTTTTTAATTTATCGTATGAATTTTTTAACACCAGACAAATTTCATTTTGTTTGATTGTTTAATTCTTTATTATTTTTGTACAAAAAAGGTATACTTTTATTGATTTTCATAAAATAGCATTTTAAATCCAGACTGATCCAGACACACATCACCATTTTGTATATGTAATAAAACAAATTTTTATGATAAAATTATTAAAATGTGGTAAAATTATTAAAACGGTGTTTTGTCTCTTTAAACTTTATATTATAGTTAAAAACTGGTTTTTTAAGAATTTTACAATATTTTAAAAAATTGAATTTTTATTATTTAAAAATGCTGGTATGTCTGAACCTAAATGCAATTTTTATAAAAACTGTCCAAGATACCAGATTTAAATAAGGTATACGGTATACCTTTTTTTGTACAAAATGATAAAGGAATTAAGCGGTCAAAGGAAAATGTCGGATTTGTCACCAGTGTTAAAAATGCATACATTAAATGAAAAAAGTCGTCGCACCCTGTATAATTCCACCTCACTGAACCGCCGTTTACTTATTAAAAAAGCATAAAATGAGGTTATTTATTAGCCCAAATTATCATTAATACTGTGGCAACAGTTCAAAAAGTTATAATTGAAATAAGTTTTTCAAATGTCAAGCGGCAAACGGAATGTCAAACGATAAATATAAAGCTTAATTGTTTAAAGTATTCACAGTTTAAATCAAAAAAATTTTTCAAGTTTTCCTAATTGTTAAATTTCATGTCATATCGTAATACTACATCTCTGTTTAACTTTCATTTTAAGATTTATCTGTGCAATAATCGCAGACATCAAATCATAAAGGAAAAATAAGCAAAAGGTACATATCCTATTGTAATCATATATATCTTTTTTGTGTTACGCAAAAAGCACATCATAATCAAAACAAATAAAATATAAGGAAGCAAGATTTTGTTTGGGGGATGAATGTAAGGCATGTCACGTCGATTTTAAATTATTTTAACTCAAGAACGTTAAGCAGATATTCGTATAGATCTACCAAAGCCGCCCCTGGAAGATAGGTACTGAACATTCTAATGATTTACATGCCAAGCCTAACCACGTTAGGTGCGTCCTCAAAATGGCCGAAAAATCCTACTATATGATTAAAATTACTAGATTCTAATTTTTGTCCAAAATAAAAGTTTTTTTTTTGGGTCCAAATTCTCGTAAATATTATCACTGTAATATTGTCTTGGACTTGAGCTATATCTTATTGGATTCTGTGTCAAAAAATTTTAAAAATTGTTATTATTTCATTTGTTAATAACCTGCTATTTAACAATATTAAGGAATAAAAATAGCTGACGTCCGAGCCTAAAGTTTTATTTATTGATTATTAACCTTAAACCCAAAAAAGCTTTGATATTTTTTGAAAATTATCCTCGCGCGAGATCCTGCAAGACGATTTTCATTTGACCCTCCTCTTAACACAGCGCGTATCTTAGCAAAATTTCTGAAAAACCTTTATTATAGTAGTTGCGAAGTATTGAATTCAAAGGAATGATATGGAGGCGTTTGAAACATAATAGAATTAGAACATTAAGAAAAAGGTTAGGAATAAATAACCTCTTAAAAAGTTACTTAAAATAAATATTTTTTTCTGTTAAAATCAACTCTTGAGATTTTGAAAATATGAATTAAAGGGTTTTTGGGGATGCTGATTCTAAATCTGAGAGAAAAAAATTTTTTGAATAAGCCCTAATATCCTTTTCCTAAAAAATCAAGTCTTTTTACCCACCAAGACCGCACGCCAATGGTGAATGAAAGTTTTCACTATGCCAAATACTTCATTTCTCTAACATACAATCACCACCAAAATTTGAAGAAAATCGCGTTATTCATAACTGAGATATCAGGGTGTATTCATGAAAAGCGGGACACACTGTATATATTTCTCAAAAATATTATGTGGCTTCAGATGGCTGTAATGTAAAACAAGTATGATATGCAAATATGCAAAATATACAGGGTGATCAAACTTAAGTCAGCACTATTTCTAACTTCTTTATTATTGAAATTACGAAGTGGGTTAAATTAGTAAAGTTGTAGTATTTTTCCGCTGATGCGTGCGGCCAACAGGAACACAATTAAACATTGGGTTTTCGATTTACTTTTTTAAATGGAACACCCTATATTGTATTTAAATTGACGTGTAAAAACTTATGTAGTGTAAATATTACAAATAAATAAATAAATAAATATATTATATTACGATTCAAAAGATCTATAAAAGAGCTTTTAAAAAGTTAACATGTGATATATCGCATTTTCAATAGTTTCAGAAGTATGGTTTAATTTAATAGTAAACTGGGGTTTTTTAAATAAAACTGTTTATTGCATCATCATTAAATAAATAGTTAAAAGAGCTTAAAGAAAATACCACATTTTATATATCTATCTCTTATGGGTTTGAGAATATAGAACTAAGAAATACTAAACTTTAAGTTTTTAGCTTAGAGCTTGTAGATAGGTATAATGGAAATTTAACATAATTTTCAGATTTGGATGGCCATATTTTCAAAACTATAAGAGATAGACATATCAAATGTGGTATTTTCTTAAAGCTGTTTAAAATATCTATTTATTGGTGATGCAATATACAGGGTGTTTTATTTAAAAAATGCCAGTTTACTACCAAATTCCTGAGGATGGCCATATTTCCGAAACTATTAAAAATTTGCTATATCATTTGTCGACTTTTTTAAAAAGCTCTTTAATAGATCTTTCGAATGATGATATAATATAGAGGGTGTTCCATTTAAAAAAGTATATTATTTGCAATAAATCGAAAAACCGATGTTCAATTGTTTTTTGTTGACAGCATGTTAACCAGAGGAAAAACACTACAACTTTACCCATTTAACTGACTTTATATCTCCAATAATAAAGAAGTTAGTAATAGTGCCGACTTAAGTTTGATCACCCGCCTGTGTACCTTGGCTGTAACCAGGGCCGTATTATCCATTAGGCTGACTAGGCTACAGCCTAGGGCGCCATGAAAAAAAATAGGCGCCAGACAGGGGAGTAATAGGCGCTAGACATGGGAGGTTTTAGAAAAGATGAGTGGGGATTTTTGGTGAGTAATTTTTCTGTGAATAGGGTGCTTTGGAATGAAATAGGCGTGAAAAGTAGGGAATGACCTTTTTTGTCATCAAATTTTATGATTTTATTTTCGGGTGGTATAAAAGTAAGGCGCCTGGTACTGAAAATAGGCGCTACGGAGAGGAGAAGACCTTTTTGTTTTTTTGCTCTTCAAAAAATTTTTTGCGGGAATATAGGCGTCCCGGGAATTGTAGCCTAGGGCGCCTCAAACGGTTAATACGGCCCTGGCTGTAACAGAAGGGTTTTTTCATGCCACAGTGGCAGTGAACGTGTTAATATACATAACATTAACAATTTTCTTTTTTTTTGATAGTTAAACGAAGATGGAAGAAAACCACCTACGGACTTTGAAAAAATGCTGTATATGTATATGGAGTATATATTCATATGTAATATGGATACAGTCTTCCCTTCACTGGAACAACTTTACTGACCTGACTCTCAAAATCATATAAGTATGGGGTTTTGTTCTTGTGTGACATTACTACAATATTCTTTTTCTTGTTTCTGTTGTTTTTTAAGCATAACATTTATATTATCAGTTATCATGTCAATTGCTCTTGGTTTCTTACTCTAATGGTCAAATTAGGAGATAATTTTTCGGAGAAACCTTTCGTACAACATTATTATAGTATTATTGTTGCTGTTACTGTAGTTTAACTTTATAGTAGTCACTATTAAAATTCTAAGTTTTTATGATTTTCTCCAAATATTAAACTTTTTTATTACTTTGAATATTGTCTTTTAAATTGTATGGGTACTATTTTTAGAAGAAAATTAGTTTTTTACCTCATAAAATTAATATTTCTGTCAAATAAAAGTAGGTATTTAATATCCAATTTATTTTTATTTTTAATTGGTATTTTGTATAAAAGAAAATAACAATTTTTCTCTGAAAAACTTAATTTTAATAACAGTGTTGTTGATTTAAGGTGAATATGAAGTAATGATTGAATGGTGGGACTTTAAAGGAAATGCGAAAAATTTAATTTTAGCTTGTTTTTAATTTGTTTGATATTTTTCTTAGAAAACTTACTTTTACCAATATTTTGTTTCTATTGTCTAAAAAGTGTAAGTAGAAGTTCGATTTGCTAAGAAAAGTATCAACCACTCTTCCATACTTTGGTAAAACCAAGTAAGTGGAGTTACGAGTACTAGGTTTTTAATTTGTATTTTTAATTTCATTGAAATATGTATTTTTCAAATGCTATTTATTTTTTTTAGCTGCTAAACAAGAGATTTATAAAAAAGCAGGGAACAAGGGTTACAATTGCATTTAAAAGAACATCATTTTAGTCAAATTACTAATACAAATTAAGAAACTAGTAACTTGACTTACTTGTTTTTACCAAAATACGGAAAACTGGGAACAAGCTAAGATTTAAAATTCTCGCCATTCGATTATCAGTTCACGTCCACCTTGGAGCATATAAAACTAGAGGGGTATTGCAAAGCGCCCAAGAAGTATTTGCGTCAGACAGAGAAAGCGATATATTGCTTTCTCTCTCTACGAGCTAAAATTTTTAACTAGGTTCCTCTAGGTAGACTAAGCTTTATGGTTTTCACCAGTGATTGGTGGCGCTAGTAGCAAAATATCAAACACGTCAATGTCAACGTGTTGCTTCCCTTTTAATGGGACTAAGTATTCCTTGATTTGCAAGGTCCTCCAAGTTCAGTTGAAGGACTCTTTGTTTGACCTCTGAATAGTGCGGACGTGCGTAGAGGACTACAAAGTTCTTCCCGGAGTGGCGGTTAGAGGTGCCGTACGAACGTTTTTACCTTCGGGGATCAAGGAAAGATTCACGCTAAATGGACGGCATCTTTCTTCTGGATCTAAGCGCTGTGAGCGAAGATTCCTATAGGCTGATGGTATCCTGTTTGGTGGTGAACACGAGGTATTTTTTAAATGGCGGGAAATAGATGGGCGTGCCATGGGAACTGTCAGAAGTGAAAGTGAAGGTTATACGTAACACCAGCCCCCGGATTCTTAACTTCTCGATAGGTGACGACTCGGACGGTATCGAGTTCTCGATATTCTTTTCGAAACCTATCGGCCCTATTTTCTTATTTGTTTTTACGTTAACAATTAATAGGATAATGATTTATTTAAAAGGATAGACCCTAGTTATGGAACTCGGGAGCAGGGGCGGTCATATCGACTTGTCAAAAAACAAATTTTTTAAAGGAGGTTCAAATTTTTTGAAAAGCAAAAAAATGGTCCTCTAACCCCTTTTTATTGTTTTTACCTTTCATTATTTTTATAAAATTACACAAATTTGAAAAGGTCCTCACTCTTCAATTCCATCATCAGCCTCACCCCTCGGATCAACCTTGGGGGGACCCTCAATAAATGCCCATATTTGCCATTAGACATATATGAAAAACAATAAAATAGAAAGGATGTCGCAATCAAGGGGGGTCATGGCCCCCATGCCCCCCTATGACCGCCCCTGCTCGGGAGATATCGACTCGGAATCGAGTTTCAAATAAGTTAAGAATCACCATTCGGTAGCGACTAGATACGTTACGTCTCGAAACAGCGGTTAAGAATCCGCCTGCAGTAGCAGGTCTTGGTTTGACAGCCGACAATTTATGCATTGCATCTATGGATGGTGGAGGGGAGGAATAACCATCTTTTATGGCGGACAAATTGAAAAAGTGGCCATCGGAATGTAGCAAATTGGGATGGCACCACCGTAGCCAGTGGAGGGATTTTGGTATTTCTTTTCTTTTTTTTTGTATCTATCTAATTCCATTTTAAATAAATAATTTTAAAAATCCATCCTTAACACGTTTGAAGCACAAAAACCAAAAGAGAGGTTGGTGCATGAGGGGCAAGGGGAAAGAAAAACGGAGTAGTTCAGGTGCATAACACTTTCCGTCACTGGAACGCCATAAAGTAGAACGAAATGCTCCTGAGTTACTCGGGAGCGCTCTATTTGCGTCACTGGAAAGCCACTCTGGTCTATCATTTACTGAAAACCTCTCTGTTTGACCAGTGCCTTCCAAGAAAAATGTAGAGATGATGAAGGTAAACGATATGAATTGGTCAAGAAAGACATTAACAAAACCTTTGTCTCAGGAACATAGTTCGTACAATGAACAAAACTGAATTTTGTAATTTTCTTATGAAGCTACAAAAAATGGATATAAAACCTGCAATTTGTAGTCTTTTTAAACCTTTCGCTTCCAAGATGGAAAGAAAAGAGCCACAAGATTTACCACCTATTTCAACACTTGGTATTCTATTGAAATGGTTGGAAAAACTGATGAGAAACCGTTAGCCTTGTCAAAAAATTTTGATTTAATATTATCTGAAAAACAAATTTAAGAAATTGAGGCCTTCATTACAGATCAGTTTCAAAATAATACCTGGTTATATAGTATTTAATAAAATAAATTTTACATTGTAGATATTCCTTTTCTAAATAAATTTAAGATATTAAAGCAAGACTGCAGTTTCACCTTATATTTTATCTAATAAATCTGATACTAGTAGGTAGCAGACAGATGAATGTTTTAATTGAAGTAAAGTTGTTTTTACTTTTTTTTAAGTAATATTTTATTTCATTAAATGTCCTTTATTAAACCAAATAATAACTCTGCCTAAGGTCCGTGCGGAGATCGGCCACGGCTAAGCCTCCACAGGGCAGAGCGGTGGATGATTGTTACGGACTTTAGCTGGTCCCAAGCCCAGCCAAGGAGGAGGGAGCACACCCACACGAACTCACACAACACACCTGCTCACTTTTGATGAAAGAGTGAGCCGGTTTTCACACATATTACACACAGCTCACACAACCCAAAGCTAAGGTGGATGGTCAACGTGCCGAGGGCTTGTATGGCCGCAGGGTTACATGCGGTTTTCAACGTTCCCCGGGGGCACCGGGCGACACCCCCTGTATGCAGCCTTATCCATGTCAAGCGGGGCACTGACATGGATTGACAAGTAATTCCTCCGCTACTCGTGGGAACATTATGAGTAGCAAAGAAAAACCCAAAAACTTTAGAGCTAAATCCCTAGAGGAAATAAATAGCATGACGGAAGAGGAGGTCCTATCGGCCAGTATTTCCGGCAAATCTAAAGCGAGAGTGCAAGAACGGATCGACAAAGGCGAGAGCCAGGTCGAAGCCAAAAGAGAGGTAATTAAGGCCAATTTCATAAGTGCCACGTCAGGCAAAGACAAACCTAAAAAGAGACCAAGGTCTGAGGACAGCACCCCACAGAGGCCCCATAGTAAAAAGCCAAGAGGGGTGGCTGGTACAAAAACGACAAGTGGACAGCAGCCAAAGTCCTACAAGGAAGCTGCTAGCTGCGAAAAGGTTGCCATCGTACTGGAAGGCTACCCAGAGGCCCAGATGTCAACCGAGACGATGGAACAAGTCCAAGCAGCGGTTACGGAAGCCTACGAAGGCATTCCGGATGAAGGCCCTCAGGTGCGCTTTGAAAAGTGCAACCATAGGCCAGGACATTTTCTAGTCACGTGCGCGGACAAGACCAGCGCGGAATGGCTAGCAAATGTAACACCAACACTAAAGCCCTGGGAGGGAGCGGTGCTGAAAGCACTTACAGGTGAGGACATTCCAAAACCTGTAACTTGCACGGTGTTTGTCCCAGATGACAAAGGTAGCCGGTTGCCTGTTGTAAGAGTCCTTAAGAGACTATCAATAAGCAACAAAGGTCTTAACACCAAGTTGTGGAAGTCCTGGGGGGCCACACCAACGGACAAGGGCCAGGTGTGGACCTTCTCTATGGACAAACTGTCTCTGGAAACCCTCCAGAAAATGGACATGAGTCCATATTACAACTTCGGAAGGCTAAAGTTTAGGCTCAAGCAGGCCAAAGGCCCGAAGCCAAAGGCCAAGACCTCCCGGATAAACCGGGAACGTCAAAAGCCACTGAGGCCGAAGAAGTGAAAGAAGCCGAGGTGGAACGGGAGAGCGGCTCCGAGGAGCCTCTTATCCAAAGTGGCGTCAGTCCGCTGAAAAGGCCACAGGCCACCCAGCAACAGGACACAGCCAGGATGGAGGAGGATCTTTTAAAGAGCCGCTCCCCCAGCCCAACCTCATCCTAAAGATGGAGCTAATAAAGGTGCTCCAGGCGAATCTCCACCATGCAAAGGCGGCTTCTGCCATAATTGGTAGGAGATTCCAAAAGAAGGCCTGGATATGGCCCTAATCCAAGAGCCATGGCTGAACAAAGGAACCATTAGAGGACTCAGCTCAAGTGGTGGTAAGCTATTGTACGATGCAGAGGCCCCGAACCCCAGGGCCTGCATCATTTATAATAGTAAACGCTTAAATTGTACACTAATTCCGGAGCTTTGCTCCGGCGATTTTGTTACAGCAAAGACCACAGCCACAACAGCAGATGGAGGCACTGAGACCTGGGTGATCTGCTGTGCCTACTTCCCTGGCGAAGAGAGGACCTGTCCTCCACATCTCTTGGGGGACATAGTGGCCCACTGTAGGGGAAGAGGTTTGAAACTGGTGATAGGAGGTGACATGAACGCCCATCACACAATCTGGGGAAGCACCAATGTTAATAACAGAGGTGAGTCTCTTTTAGAATTCATTTCAGGTGAAGGGTTAGATATAGCCAACATAGGCTCCGAACCAACTTTCGTTACATTAACTAGGCGTGAGGTCCTTGACCTCACAATCTGTAGCCACAATGTAAGCGATGAAATAACTAATTGGCATGTTTCCGAAGAGCCATCGTGCTCGGATCATCGCCACATAAGGTATGACATAAAAACCTCACAACTGACGGTAAGCAAATTCCGCAACCCCAGGAGGACAAATTGGGATGGCTTTGAAGCAACACTCAAGGAGTCGCTTGGGGGCGGAATAGCTAAAATAGTCACAGTGGGAGATCTTGATCTGGCAGTAGAACAAATAAGCGAAGCCATTCAGGCGGCTTACGAGGCAAACTGTCCAGAAACGGTAAGACAACTGAAAAGAAAGACAGCATGGTGGAATAACCACCTCCAGGACCTTAGGGCCGAGGTGAGAAGGCTGTTTAACAAGGCCAAAGTCAACCATGATTGGAACTCGTACAAAGCGAAACTCACGCAGTACAACAAAGAGATTCGCAGGGCAAAAGAAAGTCCTGGGAACAATTCTGCGAGGAGATTTTAGAAACTCCCGTGTGCGCTGGAGTGCACAGAATCATGGCAAAAGAGGGCTCTGATCAAGAACCCGGCATGCTAAAGAGGTCAGATGGCTCATACGTGAGCACAACGGAGGAGAGCCTGGAGCTGCTAATAAGCACACATTTCCCGGGCTCGTCAATAATCACCAACTCAACAAGGCTAACCCAACCCACTGATAGGCCAAAACGCCCGAAGAAAGTGGATTGGAAAAAAGCAGCTGATGTGGTAAGCTACAATTCCATCAGATGGGCTTTAGGCGAATTCCAGCCGTTCAAATAGCCAGGCCTGGATGGAATCTTCCCAGTGTTGTTGCAAAAAGGGCAGGACATCCTAATGCCACACTTATGCACAATCTTCAGAGCATGTGTAGCTTGGGGCTACATACCCAAATTATGGCAGAAGGCAAGGGTGATCTACCTACCCAAGGTAGGCAAATCCCTAGAAAGGACGCCTAAGTCATACAGACCAATCAGTCTATCCTCATTCCTGCTGAAAGCATTGGAAAAAATAGTGGATAGATACATCAGAGGAAGCACCCTTCATAGGAATCCTCTGAACAAGCGCCAATACGCATACCAACCAGGAATGTCTGTGGATCTAGCACTAGACGATCTAAACAGACTCCTGGCAAAGTCGATTGACGACAAAGAGGTGGCGTTGGCAACATTTTTGGATATAGAAGGCGCGTTCAACAACGTACCAACTTTCTCACTAATGAACGCGCTAAGGAAAAAGGAATCCCCGACACGATCTGCAACTGGATCGAAGCCAGCCTGAGAAACAGGGTCATAAGATCCACCTTAGGCACAGTAACAATGGAGGCTAAAGTGGGGAGGGGCTGTCCACAAGGAGGCGTTCTATCGCCATTATATTGGGCAGTCCTGGTAGATGAACTTCTCGACAAATTGACTGGTGAAAGGTACAACTGCCTGGGTTATGCTGATGACCTCGTCATTGTAGTCAATGGGGGTCACCTAGAGCACATATCAGGCAGAATGCAGAACGCCGTAGACATCGTTGACAAATGGTGCAAACAGGAGGGACTCTCAGTCAACCCTCATAAAACAATAACCGTCCCTTTCACAAAAGAAGAGCGCTTGAAGGACTAAGACCTTCCAGGCTCAACGGAGTGGAAATCCCCTTTTCAAAAGAGGTTAAATATCTAGGAGTCATCTTTGACCAAAAACTAACCTGGGGACCACACTTAAGCAAAGTCACTCAGAAGGCAAGAACTACCCTGGGTAGATGCCGAAGACTTTGCGGAAAGAACTGGGGACTCAGTCCGAAGATGAACCTATGGTTATACAAAATGGTCGTCAGACCAATGATAACCTACGGGTCAATTGCCTGGGGTGCAAAGACGCTACAAAAGACGGCAATAAGGCAATTACAAAGTATACAGAGACTCGCGTGTCTATGTATTACAGGGGGCCATGAAATCGACCCCTACTGCAGCACTGGAAGCGCTGCTTAATCTACCGCCACTTCACATCTACATACAGGGTGAAGTGAAAGCGGTACAATACCGTCTCAAACAAGGCCAAAGTCCTATCATAAGACAGGAAAGGGCCATACAATGGAGATTCAAGGAGGACCAAGAAGTCAACTCAGTGTGTGAGATGCCTTCAGACAAAATGGCACCAAGCTACTGGCTAAACAAAGGTTTTCAAACTTTAATACCAGACAGAAAGGACTGGGTGGCAGGGCCTCCCATTAAAGCCGACCTAATCTGGTATACAGACGGCTCCAAAACAGACCAAGGAGTTGGAGCAGGTATATATGGGGACAAACCAAGGACGAAAATAAACTTGGGTCTCGGACAATACCCTACTGTGTTCCAGGCCGAAATTGTAGCCATAGAACAATGTGCTAGGGAAATCATCAGAAGGAGCTATGAGGATAAAACCATAGTAATCTATTCGGACAGCCAGGCAGCCATCAGGGCACTCAGTTCATGCAAAATCAGCTCCAAGCTGGTGCGGGACTGCGTAATTGCCCTGGAAGAGGTGAGTGCGTCCAACAAGCTAACCATTGCCTGGGTACCAGGACACGAAGGCCACGAAGGCAATGAAGAAGCCGATAAATTGGCAAAGGAGGGGGCTGGTAGGACAATGGTAGGTCCTGAGCCCTACTGTGGTATTCCATCATGCCAGGTAAGGTCATCCATTTGATCATGGATTATGAGGGAATCACAAGACTGGTGGAGGAGAACACCAGGACAGCGTCAGGCGAAAGTGTTCATCAAGGCTTACTCGCCAGAATTTACAAAAGACCTTCTGAATTATAACCGGAAGGCAGTAAGAATAATAGTGGGTCAACTGACAGGTCATTGCAGACTGAATAAACACATGGAAACTATGGGCCTGGCAGAAGAAAACCTATGTAGGTTCTGCCAGGAGGATGAAGAAACCGCAGAACACGTATGGTGCTACTGCGAAGCCCTTTGTCGTCTGCGGTTTGCAAGGCTGGGTGAAGAAAAACCTAAAGCGGCAAGATATACCAAGGGGCCAGTTTCAAGCTTGTGGAGTCTGATTAAACAGACCGGCTTGGATAGCGTGCTCTAACCTATGGACGAAGGACACACAATAAACCTGAGCAGGTTGCAGTGTTAGAGGATATGCAATCCACCTCCTAATCTAATCTAAACCAAATAATTACATCAAATGACCAATAACCAACACCCTTTAGCTTAAAGGTATTTATAACTGATTTAGGCATACGTATAGAATAAAAAAAAGGACTTAAAAATTTTATATATTCAAAGAAACAATAAGAATATAATGTGCATTAATATTTTTTAAATAAAAATGTACTTTTTTAAAGTTATTGGTAAATTTTCAACCAATATTAGCTGTTTTAAAGGCCTTCAATAGACACAAATAACAATACTTGTTTTATAAACTCAAAATGTATTAATATAAAAAAATAATAAGAATATAAAATGCTTAATAGTAAGTTACAATAATACTAAAATCTAATTTAAATACAAATAGATTTTCCTAAAAAAATAAAATAATAATATAATTGTTGCAAATTGTATTTATTACAGTTGTTAATTATAATACAAATAAAATGTTTGTAAAAAATAGTTTTGTTGATTGGTATTTGTGAAGGACATAAATTAATAAAAGCACTACATACTACAAATTTATCCAACACACAAGATGGTTTTGTTTTTTGAAACCATACTAATAGCAATTACAAAGTGCAAATTTTAGAATTACAAAAATTTAGGTCAGTTTAAACCGATTGAGTAACTAAATTTACGTTGATGTTCCTGGCTGAAATATTCTCAGGTTTAGCAGAATGCTTCAATTTGGCTTTAAAAATATAATAAGTTAAAAGCATGTCAAACTTTATACAGTGACTGCCAGAAATGTAAAACCATATGGATTTTCTTTTATTTTTTATTTCTCAAAAAATTATTCCTGATAAAAATCTCTGCATACACCAAAACTCTGATAAGAATTTAAATAATCTATAGCGTACACGATGTAGATGCAAATTAAGGAATATGACACAAGAAAAAAACTATCTTTATTTTTAAACCTAGAGAAAAATATTATTTGGAAAACTTGCTTAGAATTAAAAATTTTGTTATATTTTAAAAAGCAGGCCCTTTCTATAAAAAATTGGAAAAAAACCTACTTCTCCATATAGAGATTAGATCAAACTAAATTAACTGCTGTAAATTTATTAGGGAATTATTGGAACACATATAAGGTCTAGTAGTAATAAATTTAGCAGTATTTTGACATTACGCATGCTCAGTGGTGGTTTTAAATTGGGGAAAATTTATTAAAGTTACTGCTAGACTTTAATTGTGCCAAAATAAAGTCGGTCGTTTGCCTACCTTATTTTGACATTTAAAAACGAGATGAGGTTAAGGTTTAAAATAATCTTTGTATATTTTCAAATTTTGTTTTTAAAATGAACTAAAAGAATGAAGACTACTTCTTTAAGTAACTATACAAAACTAATACATAAAATAGACTATAAATAAAAACAAATAATATTATATTTTTAGGTTAGAGATAATGCAAGCTTGTTGTTCTGACCAATAACACTTCTTCACATTATAAAATATGTCTTTACTATCTAAAAAAATTAATTTATTTTTATAATTTTCTATTACAATGTTCTAAAATTGAACTTTAGTAGACTATGCGGCACTTTAAACAGACAGACGCCATCGACGCCTGACGTCAGGAATCTTGGGCGACGCCTATTTTAGGGTACTGCGCATGCGTCAAATCTCTGACGTCATATTTAGGAATCTTGTGTGACGCATTATTTAGGGCGTGGTTAATCTGTCAAATGTCATCTGTCAAAAATCACGTGACCTTGAAAATGGCTCCTGTCATCTGTCAAATGTCATCTGTCACCTGTCATATGTCAAAATCTCTGACGTCATATTTAGGAATCTTGCGCAACGCATTATTTAGGGCGTGGTCAATCTGTCATATGTCAAAAATCACGTGTCTTGAAAATGGCGCCTGTCAGCTGTCACCTGTCATATTTCGCGAACCACGTGGTGTCTGCTTACGTGTATGAGATAAGGTCTTACGCATGCGTTAAAAATAGCTCCTGTCAGCTGTCACCTGTCATATCTCGCAAATCACGTGTTGTCTGCTTACGTGTATGAGATAAGGCATTACGCATGTGCGAAAAATGATGTCAATATAACCTAGAAATAAGACGTTGATTGAAATGACATAACCTAAATTTATACGGATAAGCCTTCGGCCCCATGTCTAGGGCTCCGGGCCCCACGTTTAGGAGCTCAGGGCTTCACGTCTAAGCCCCGGGGGCCCCACGACCGCAGTGAAGTTAGCTTCAGTTTATTAAACGATATTGTCGTGTATTTTTGATTTTGGTATATTTATTACACCTCTATTAAACATTTTTTAAACACGTGCATATTTTAATCGTATATTCAACGTATGTCATATCATCTTTTAATATCATAAAATTTTTAAAAATATTTTACTTTATATTGTGGTCTCATTTATGTGCGTGTTTTAAAATGCACAAAAATATGTTTATAGTTTGGAACTATTAATGATAATCTCATGAAACACTCTTATTGTCGAGTATTTTAAAAACGTTTTTTTTTTCTTACTATTTACTGAAATTTCAACGTGTGAAACTAAAGCATAATCTACGTCTATTATAGATTATTTTTTATTAGAAAACTAACTATTATTGCTTTAAAATCATTATTATCATTCTTCTATGACAATATCATTGGTTTAGTAATAATATTTTTATAATTTTAATTTGACGTTAATATTTGCAAATATTTGACTTTGTGCTGTATATAAATAATATTGTCTAAAATTCCCTAAAAGTAAACGTACCAATAATCTACAAAATTTACTCATCCGTTCGGCATTATTCCAATAACAGCCAATAACAGCCTTACAATAACGACACGTGATGCGCGGCAGTCGCTTTTCTCCTCGGCTTTGTAACTAACCTTCGACCTTCGAAGTTCGAAGTGACTTATGAGATTCAATGGCCGCCGAAAGCCGCTAAACAAAACGTTGGCCGGCTTCATGTTTCTTGTTGTAAAATATTGTGCAGTGCATTGTTTCTCCGATTGCTAATAAAGTAAGTACCTACTTTTTACCTTTATTTTAATTGCGCTCATATCAATTCAATAGTTATACATATAACATATAATATTAGATAAGAATTGTTGATGTTTTATTTGATGTAGTCGGCAAAAATGGCCGCTGAACCTGTTGCGGAAATTTTCGTTTTGATCTCTTAATCCCTATTATACCTTATTTATAAGGAATGATTATGGCTCAAACACTTGGATTAGGTGAATGTCACACCTTACACCTCTGTTTTGTTTTAATTTTTAGTACACTAAAATAAAAAATTATTGAAATATATCTTGGTTATTTAATGGTCTATTATACGTTTTTAATACACCATTTATAAACGTCTAATATATACGCTTTAATTTACGTGTATTGTGTACTATTTTAGTATTATTTTTAATTTTCTTAGAAATATTTGGGTTGAAAGAAGTCGTCCATATTCTCAAAGAGACCTGATATAACATATCAAAAGAAAACAACAAAAGTCTCGGTCTTAACACTTTTTTACTAATTAACCGTTAAATGGTGACATGTGTTTCGCTCCTAAGAGCATCATCAAATGATACAAACAAAACCAATCAATTACAATAAAGACCTTAAAATTAAACAAATAATAAAACACGTGTTTATTTATTTTGGTAACAGTGCCGAATAGGGTTTTCTGCCGTTTTTAAGATTTTTTAAAAAAAAGTGATACTTACTGATTTTAGACCCTCTTCTAAATACAATACAAGTGGCGCTGATCCAAAATATCCCGTTTTTAATTAATTATAACTAAAGAAACTTCCAGGACCGGGATGTGAATAGGGATTCTGGGCAGGGTAAAATAAGTAAAATGAGTTAATATTTGTCAAAATCACGTCCGAAATTAAGTAAAAATCTTTTTTTATGAATATTTTTGTTAAAAATGGAGAAATGTAACAGAAAATTAAAATGTATGTTTTATAACCTCAAACTAGCAAACAAGGTTAAAGAAACGTCATTTATTGAAAGTCAAATATGAAGAACATTTGGCAACATCAAAAATATGTCAAAGGGATATAAATTTTTTAATTCCTTAAAAAGCCAATTTAAAAAAAAAAGAGACTTGACTAACAAGAACTAACCTGACCGTGACTTCGGTCACGTTGAATTTTATTTTAAAAATCCTCTACATATAGAACTCGGATGCGTAAAGTTGCCGATGTTGCCAAATGTTCAAATTAAAAGTGACAAACTTTCGAAAAATCTAAATTTTTATTTTTTACAAAAAATACTAAATTATTTATAACTGCGCCATTACACTATTATTAGGAACAAATAAGAGATAACATGTAAGTCAAAATTTTTTAAAAATCTTAAAATTGGCAGAAAACCCTATTCGGCATAATTACCTTTATTTTTTATCCTTTATCATATTCAGGTTAAAGGTTCACCCAAACCAACGCGGGATGCGGGAACGGGACGGGAGCGGGACTAATTTGGAGACAAAATATTCCTCATGGATATAGGAGTATTGTTTTATGATGCGGGACCTATTTCCACAGCGGGATATATGTATGTATTCACAACGCGTTGGTGTAAATATATTCATATCCCGCTGTAGAAATAGGTTCTGCATCCGTTTCGCCCCCGTCCCGTTCCCGCATCCCGCGTTGGTTTGGGCGTATCTTTAATCTACTCTAACAATTAATTTATTATGCAAAAAACACTAAGATCACCTGTACTTTTTAGTGACTTTGGGTTTTCTTTTTTTTACAGAAGCGGTCAAAATTTCATTTCAAGGTAAGCACCAGGTGCAGGGAGTTGCATTTGTCGGAGAACTCACAGACAAAGCTATCGGACAGGCAGATTGGCTTAAACTGTCCAAACAGCGATACCGTAATGCCAAAACGTGAAAGACTCTATTATTATTTTATTATGTTTGATTCTAGAATTTTTTTAAGTTTTAACTGTTTTTTTATGTTCTATACAGTTTTTGTTGTGTTTTTTATTACTTTTATTTATTAGAGTGCAGTGTTAAGTGTTACCAGTTGCGTCCTTTTGATTTGAGAATTTGTTATTTTATTTATTTTATTTTTTTTAGATTTAGTAAGCCTAAACGAATGTATTACCTAATACATATACCTATATTATACATACAAAAATATACGTTTTTCGTATACGTCAATATTTGATTTATTTCATATGGCTTTTTTTAACGTAAAATTTATTCTAAATATAAACGTATAAAATTTAAGACTTTTTAACGTGTTTAGTAAACGTTACAGTTTTGTATATTATATACCAATTTATAGGGTTTATTAGAAACCGCTTTTTAATTGCTCATTTTATATTATAAATAAACGTATACTTTCAACGTCTAAAATTTGGATAGTACTGCAATATTAATACACCTATATTAGGCGGACATTTTAGCCTATATTAAAGGTTAGAAATAAACTAAAAATATACTATACGTCATATACTTAAATTAGTCAACATAAGCTCAAACTTATCTTAGCGTCTCACGTATGACATAACCTAGAAATAGGGTATATTATTGATTGACATTAGTTGCAGACACGTGGTTTATTAAATATATAGACAAAATGGTGAAGGTGAAAAATTATTAGGGCCTTAACAGTTTTTAACGTATATTTCGGTTTCTAGTGAATCGATTTTAGTTGTTTTTTTGTTAATAATTTAATTTTTATAAATCTACAAATATTAATACTAAAATTTTTAATAATTATGTTATTTGAGTGTAAATAGGGCCTTAACAGTTTTTAACGTATATCTTGGCTTCTAGTGGTTTGATTTTAGTCATTCTTTTTTAAACAATTATTTTTAATAAATATATTAACACTAATTTTTTAAATAAATATGTTATTTGAGAGTAAATAGAGCCTAAACAGATAACCTCAAAGTTCTTACACAGCCGTTGTTATGATTGACAGACAAGTTATTAAAAAAATCAACAAATTCGAGGAAACATATTTAAATATAATTTGTAAGGGTATCAACCCTTATTTCGAAAATATTAGCCAAGCGCTAAATTTACGTGAGTCAAATTTAAAAATTAAATATTTCGGTCTAGGGTAAGAACGCGAGGCGGGTTCATCTGTCATTCAAAAAATCTGACGTCATATTTAGGAATCTTGCGCAACGCATTATTTAGGGCGTGGTCGCCTGTCATCTGCCATCTGTCAAATATCACGTGACTTAGAAAATGACTGTTCGAAAAGAAGAATCACAACATAACCCTACTTTTAAAGAAGAGGGGCGCTAGCAACATTTGGCGTTAGTTGCCTTTGGCATTAGCAACTTCTGGCGTTTAGGGCTCCTTGAGCCTGACGCTTAGGGTTCCGGGACCAACGCTTAGGGCAGGAACTTGTAGCAACATATACGGGGAAAGATCTTCATAGTCTATACCTCTATAAGGATAAATAATTCTTTAGTTTCTTAAACTCGGGATGGATGTCAATTTTGAGAGGTTTTTTCTACGTTTTACATCTTTAATCGTCACTGCTAGATAAATAGCAAACACCAATTGTAGTTCGTGAAATAGCTCACAGGCTAGGGGTTGTTTTATATCTATTGATTTGTGAAGTGGAAATCGTCTCGTCCGTCGATCTTCTGATGAAAAATATTCTGATAGCACCTCCTTTACCCATGGCATACCATAATGTGCCTTTTTGATAAGGTACAGGTAAATAGCAGGAGAAAAATAAGGAGACTCTTTATTCGATATTTCAGTTTTAATCTCATAATCCCAGTTCCATGAAATGTTTTTATTAAACAAAGAGATATAGGAGTGAAGGACTTCATCGGGAACTTTAGAATTCTTATATAATTTTTGAAAGTCTTCAGAGACGATACTCATCTTGGCAAAGCTACTACACAACTAACGAAACCAACAAAGATTAGAACCTTTTAAGGATTTTAAGCCGTTGAAAAGAGCTGATCAGTAAATAACATAAATTTTATTTAAAAAACGCAAAATTACTGGTTTTTAAATAAAATCACTCTTTATACCGTCTTTTAAATAATTATACTGTAATACACTGTTTATTAATAAAATAACTGCGATATAATTTAAAAGACGGCAATATTACTGCTTTTTAAATAAAATCACTGTTATTTGCCGTCTTTTAAATTATATCGCTGTTATTTTATTAATAAACAGTGTATTACAGTATAATTATTTAAAAGACGGCAAAATTACTGCTTTTTAAATAAAATCACTGTTATTTGCCGTCTTTTAAATTATATCGCTGTTATTTTATTAATAAACACTGTATTACAGTATAATTATTTAAAAGACGGCACAATTACTGCTTTTTAAATAAGAACACTGTTATTTGCAGTCTTTTAAATAATTATACTGTAATAAACTGTTTATTAATAAAATAACAGCAATATAATTTAAAAGACGGCACAATTACTGCTTTTTAAATAAGAACACTGTTATTTGCCGTCTTTTAAATAATTATACTGTAATACACTGTTTATTAATAAAATAACAGCGATATAATTTAAAAGACGGCAAATAACAGTGTTCTTATTTAAAAAGCAGTAATTGTGCCGTCTTTGTGTGGGGCCCCAGGGCTTAGGCGAGGGGCGTTATCGTAGGGCCCGGAGCCCTAAGCGTTGGTCCCGGAACCCTAAGCGTCAGGCTCAAGGAGCCCTAAACGCCAGAAGTTGCTAATGCCAAAGGCAACTAACGCCAAATGTTGCTAGCGCCCCTCTTCTTTAAAAGTAGGGTTATGTTGTGATTCTTCTTCTTTTCGAACAGTCATTTTCTAAGTCACGTGATATTTGACAGATGGCAGATGACAGGCGACCACGCCCTAAATAATGCGTTGCGCAAGATTCCTAAATATGACGTCAGATTTTTCGAATGACAGATGAACCCGCCTCGCGTTCTTACCCTAGACCGAAATATTTAATTTTTAAATTTGACTCACGTAAATTTAGCGCTTGGCTAATATTTTCGAAATAAGGGTTGATACCCTTACAAATTATATTTAAATATGTTTCTTAGGTCCTAATCTCGCTTTTAAACAAAAATCGTAAATATCGTATGTACTGAAACCAAAATATTTATTTTTTAATTCTGACATTCGTATACTCTTCTTTTAGCGCTCGGCTAATTATTTAAAAATTAGGGCTGATACTCTTACAAATTATATTTAAATATGTTTCCTCGAATTTGTTGATTTTTTTAATAACTTGTCTGTCAATCATAACAACGGCTGTGTAAGAACTTTGAGGTTATCTGTTTAGGCCCTATTTACTCTCAAATAACATATTTATTTAAAAAATTAGTGTTAATATATTTATTAAAAATAATTGTTTAAAAAAGAATGACTAAAATCAAACCACTAGAAGCCAAGATATACGTTAAAAACTGTTAAGGCCCTATTTACACTCAAATAACATAATTATTAAAAATTTTAGTATTAATATTTGTAGATTTATAAAAATTAAATTATTAGCAAAAAGAACAACTAAAATCGGTCTACTAGAAACCGAAATATACGTTAAAAACTGTTAAGGCCCTAATAATTTTTCACCTTCACCATTTTGTCTATATATTTAATAAACCACGTGTCTGCAACTAATGTCAATCAATAATATACCCTATTTCTAGGTTATGTCATACGTGAGACGCTAAGATAAGTTTGAGCTTATGTTGACTAATTTAAGTATATGACGTATGAAGCTAACTTCACTGCGATCGTGGGGCCCCCGGGGCTTAGACGTGAAGCCCTGAGCCCTAAACGTGGGGCCCGGAGCCCTAGCCGTGGGGCCGAAGGCTTATCCGTATAAATTTAGGTTATGTCATTTCAATCAACGTCTTATTTCTAGGTTATATTGACATCATTTTTCGCACATGCGTAATGCCTTATCTCATACACGTAAGCAGACAACACGTGATTTGCGAGATATGACAGGTGACAGCTGACAGGAGCTATTTTTAACGCATGCGTAAGACCTTATCTCATACACGTAAGCAGACACCACGTGGTTCGCGAAATATGACAGGTGACAGCTGACAGGCGCCATTTTCAAGACACGTGATTTTTGACATATGACAGATTGACCAAGCCCTAAATAATGCGTTGCGCAAGATTCCTAAATATGACATCAGAGATTTTGACATATGACAGATGACATTTGACAGATGACAAGCGCCACTTTCAAGGTCACGTGATTTTTGGCAGATGACATTTGACAGATTGACCACGCCCTAAATAATGCGTCACACAAGATTAATAAATATGACGTCAGAGATTTGACGCATGCGCAGTACCCTAAAATAGGCGTCGCCCAAGATTCCTGACATCAGGCGTCGTGACGTCAGGCGTCGACGGCGTCTGTCGTTCATAGAAGTTTAAAAAAATATTTTAGGATTAATCTAAATAAAAAACAAAGATATGCTAGTAAATTTTAAAATGTCCCGACGTTTTTTATAAGGCAAAAATTATCTAGAACATAAGTCTAAAGAGGCTTTTAAATTTTAGCCTTAATACACCACAGAAAAGCAAACATTTACTTTTGTTTTTTAAAGTGATCTAAATATACTTGAATGCTTTAGGAATATCGAAGATTTAACATTTTTTAAAATTTAAGGACAATAATATTCTTATTTTAGGGAAGTAAATTTGGTTTGATCTAATCTCCATACAATGTAAGTTGGAAAAGTAAGTTTTTTTTTTTAAATTATTTTAATAGGAGGCTCTGTTTTTAAAATATGTCATAACTTTGAAATTCTTAACAAGTTTTCGGAGTAATACTTTTCTCTAAGTTTAAAAATAAAGGTAGTTTTCTCTTGTGTGATATTTGTTAATTTGCACCTACCCTGATATAGGCACAGATTTTTATTAAGAATAATTTTTTTAAGAAAACAAAAATATATAAGTTTTCCATATGGTTCAAAATTTTTGGCGGTCACTGTATGCTATTTACAATATACATCTGTTTGAATCTTAGCGCTTTTTACTGTTCTTTCATATCTTGACGAGGTAGATGTTTCTGGTTGGGCAGTTAAAACATCTCATATTTTGGTTAGGAATCTAGTCCAAATTGGTTTTATCTTCCAAAGTAGCAGGTCTTCCTAAAATATATTTTAAAAACCTAAATTTTATACATTTAAACTAATGGTTTAATCTGGGCAACATAAATTCCAAAACTTTTTTTTATAAATCTGCTTACCTGTTATAAGATGCCTGGAACAAATACGACCAAGCTTCACTTAAAGCCCCCTTTTTAAAGCTTTAATGCATGCATGCATACATTTCTTCTTTTAGCTGAAAGAGCATTTAAACATTATCCTCTGTTTAGTCAAAGCAGCCGGAAACCGAAAAAACGAAACACTATCTCGTTGAGCAAGCATTGAGCAGTTAACAAAGGAAGAAAAATAAGGCATTTTCTTTAAATAAATTATAATTAAATTAAATAATATTAAGATGTTTAGCAATATTTACATAAGAAACAATGTAAACAAATGTAGTCATTGTACCGATTCATCAATTTTAGGCGTTCAACCAATAATAACCGCGGTAATAATTGGTGACAACTTTGACATATAATACATTGTTTAAACGTCAACATAACCGATTGGTAAATACCGTTTTAGAATTGGTTCTTTCTCTAAAATTGGTGCTCTAGTGTGCCCCCAGCAAATATGGCCGACCTGCCAATGACGTCATTCTAGGTGACATAACCTATATTTTTTTTTCCATTGTAAGGGTGCACACTTGAATGTCAATTTAGGGTTGCGTTCATAAATGTGTCATAAATCATGACAAAGTACACATTTCATACATTTCTGTTACAGAGGTCGTTTCTAAATGTATTATTTATTACATTGTTTTCTGTCTTACAGCGTTTAAAAATTGTTGTATTCGTTGCTTGATTGATATTTAATAAATGGATCAGGATTATAAATAATATATTCTTTTATTTATCTGCTCATTAATTCTTTATTAATTATCTTTTTATACATGGTCACAACTAGCCGCCATTCTGTATGGATGGTGGAGGGAGGATAACCATCTTTTATAGCGGACAAGTTGAAATAGTGGCAATCGGAATGTAGCAAATTGGGATGGCGCCACAGTAGCCAGTGGAGGGATTTTGGTATTTCTTTCCTTTTTTATTTTGTATCTATCTGTCCTTTTTCATTTTGTATCTCACTCTAATAATTCATGTTCATTGGTTTAAAAATCTCCTCTGGCTACTGTGGCGCCACCTTAAGTTGCACCTTTCGACGGACACTTTTTAAAACATTAGGCGAGTTTTGGCGTTAACCAGGTAACGAGATTCGTAACCTGGTAAGGGGTAACCACGTTTTGGCGTAATTTTTATCTTCTGGTAACACGAATTGGCAACGTTGTAAATGATAACCTGGTTACGAAGACTGTTACCAGTTCCTGGAGAGAGAACAGGTGATTCACGCCTTTCTGAAGCCTTTAAAGAGTCCAACTGAGTGTGATAGCTTTAGACCACTGGTAACGGCTTCATGCATGGTAAAAACATTTGAAATTTTAATCAAGAACCGTGTTGAATGGCTAACTGAGAATGCAAGATTATATACGCACTTTCAGACCGGATTTAGGAGGGACAAGGGGGTGAATGACAACATAGCTTATCTGACGTCATATGTTAACACAGGTTTTGGTGAATCTTTGTCAACAATTGCAATCTTTTTGGATATTAAGGGTGCTTATGAATCTGTCAATATCTATATACTTTACAAATACTTAATAGCATATGGGATACCCGTTGACATTAGTAACGTGATTTTTAGACTGCTTAACAATAGGAATTTGTATATCAAAGATAGTGAAGGCAGAACGATTGGCCCCAAAAGGGCATACTCAGGGTTAGCACAAGGATCCCCACTAAGCCCACTATTATTTAACATTTACATGGTATCCCTTTTCAAACTTATCTCAGATGACTTTGTATTGCTTAGTTACGCTGATGACCTGGTATTGCTCACTAAAGGCAGAGACACAAATCGACTAGTACAACGAGTTAACGAGGAGTTAATGAAGATCAACACATGGTTGACGGAACATAACTTTACTTTGGCCAAAAATAAATGTGAAGCTATGTGCTTTACCAAAGGCAGGAAAAAATATCAGCTTAACAATATACATAATGTTACAGACTTTTAAAAATGTGTTTAGGTTATAGAATTTTAGAGAGTTAGGATCATTTAATTTAGTTTGTTAATTTATTTAAATAATTTACCTTAATTTTTCCAAGTTTTTTCATC
The DNA here is from genome assembly GCA_014170235.1 of Listronotus bonariensis. Lineage (NCBI taxonomy): Eukaryota > Metazoa > Arthropoda > Insecta > Coleoptera > Curculionidae > Listronotus > Listronotus bonariensis. The sequence continues at coordinate 75,582 of JACEGR010001347.1, forward strand.
ACTTTCGAAGGTTTCCGAAAACGCCCGAATTATCCATTAATAACTTTTATGCCATCATGTACTATGGAATTTTCACGATATTTCTCGAATATTCTAGATCATTCTTTACTCTTCCACCATACTATAAAAGGGCGACGGGAAACTTCGGATCAGTCAGTATAAATTCGACTTTTGTGTTGTAAACTTCGAGACATTGACAATTTACGATTTTGCCGTTATTGTAACCATAGTTACGTTACATTGTTAATAAAGGTATAAAAACGAAGACACGTGTTTTTATACGAGGTGATTTGGAACATTTGGTGTCAGAAGCGGAACGAGGTTACCCAAGGAAGCCGAAGTGGTAAGAAGAGTGAATGCCAGTTGAGACAAGACAAAGACAGCAAGTAGTTATGGAGGAGTTAAGTGCACTAATTAAACAAATGATGGAAAAACAAGAATCCCTGAAAGAAGACCTAAAAAAGAAATGCAGTTAAGCCAAGAAAACCTGAAAGAAGACATGAAGATCAGTCAAGAAGCCATGAAAGAAGACATTAAAAATGAAATGAAGACCAATTTAGAAGAAATGAAGAAAACTCAAGAAGAAATGAAGACAAATCAAAAAGAAATGAAGCGAGAAATCAAAATCAGTCAAACAGAAACGAGACAACAAATCGAGAAAATACAAAAAGACATAAAAAAGGACAAGAACAAATGAAGCAAGAGATAAAAGAGAAGATAGTAAAGATTCGAGAACACCTGAGGGGAGAATTTCATCAATGCCAAGATGAGATGAGAAAAGAAATGTTGCTTGAATTAAAACTTACAAAAGAAGATGTCAAAGAAGATATAGAAGAAATACAGCAGACTGTGCAGTTAGTTCAAGGTCAAATGCAACAAGAAGTTCAGCATTTACACCGGCAAATTCAAAATATAGCTAGTACAGGTGTCGTTCCAGGATGTGGTACTCCAGCAACTGTTATGAAACCACCAACTTTTGACGGAAAGGTACCGTGGGTTACGTACCTTAGACAATTTGAAGCTGCTGCGAACGGCAATAATTGGAGTTTACCAGAAAAGGCACGCGCATTAGTGCTTGCTCTACGAGGTGAAGCCATGGAGGTATTAAGAAATATTCCTGAAGAGAAACAAAGCGACTATCAATCAATTGTAATGTTCCTAGAAATGAGATATGGCGAGACACATTTGCAGGAAGTTTATAATGGCGCAGCTGCAGGGACGAAGACAAAAATATAACGAAAGCCTTCAGGAATACGAAGCTGACATCGTACGTTTGATTAATCTGACATATCCAACATACCCAGAAGAAATAAAACAAGAACTAGCCGTGGGTAGTTTCATTGAAGGTCTACGCGATCCAGACATGAATCAGGCTTTAAGAATGGCCAGATTGAAGAAAATATCAGAAGCTCTTGCCTACGCGCTTCAGTTCGAAACAGCCAAACAAACGTCTAGGAGTCAGACAAGAATAAGAAGAATAAACTTTGTACCAGAAGAAGACAATTCAAATAAAGATTTTGCAAGAGTAATGAAGGAGTTGCAAGAAATTTTCCTTAAGAAGCAAACAGAAGAAGACAACAGTATGACATTTAGAAGAAGAAATACTATCCGCTGTTGGAAGTGTGGTAAAGAGGGGCATCTACAGAGAAATTGTACCAGATTCAATGCCCCTACTAGTAGTCCGGAAAACTCCCAGTAGTCAGCTTCAAGGGGCGAAAGCTGGCTAGGTGCTACCAAGCCCCACCAACAACAACTATTAGAGTATCCCGGCTGCAGAACAATGGCTCCAGCTTGGTAGTACCTGGAAATGTATGCGGTCGGGAATGTGAGATGGTACTAGATACTGGTTCTACACATACCATCGTGAAGCCGAACATCGTAGCTCATTGTAAAATATTCCGCCCCGAGAAGAATTACATCTTGGAAACTGCCAATGGAGAAGTTTTACCAATAAAAGGCATACATGAAGCCAGAATAACCCTAGGGACAACAACATTCATACAAGTCGTGTTTGTTGCCGACATCATGGACGAAGTTATTCTTGGCCTAGACATTATGGAAAATCAGAAGTTTATACTAGACCTTCCACAACGGGTACTACGAACCAATAAAGAAGAGATTGTAATGAGACTACCACGAAGCAGTGAAACATCGATTCGAGAAGTAGTCCTCACGGAAGATGTTATTCTACCGCCAAACTCAGAAAGCATCATACAAGCAAAGTTTGAAGATTCAGAAGAAGGTGAAATCGTGTTAGTCGAACCATTAGAAAATTGTCCCTTATACGCTAAAGGAATTCTACCAGCAAGAACTCTGGCGCAAACCAAAGAAAATATGGTATTTGTCAGAATGATGAACCTGAAAGATTTCCTCAACAGGTCAAAATGGGTGACAAAGTCGGTACCTGTCAACCTGCTGCTATGATAGTTACCTATCCCTGTACCACACCTGCAGGAGTCTCCACACGTAAACTACCTGATGCTCTACAAGACCTGTTGATTTCATCAAAATCCTTGTTAGACCCAGTCCAAGTATCTATGCTGGAAGAACTTTTAAGAAGAAATCAAGATGTTTTCTCTTTATCCGAAAAAGATTTGGGTAAAACCAGTGTAGTTCAACATCGAATAAACACTGGAGACGCATCACCGATAAAACAGCCACCCAGAAGAATTCCTTTAGCCAAGAAAGAAGAAGTTGAAAAGTTACTTGAGGACATGCAAAATCAAGGCATCATAGAACCATCCCAGAGCCCATGGTCATCTCCTGTAGTCCTAGTCAAGAAGAAAGATGGTTCCACCAGATTTTGTGTTGATTTCCGAAGACTGAATGACGTCACGAAGAAGGACAGTTTTCCACTACCAAGAATTGACGATACCCTAGACACATTGACGGGGTCAAAATGGTTTTCCACATTAGACCTAAAAAGTGGCTATTGGCAAGTAGAACTTTATCCGGAAGACAAGGAAAAATCTGCTTTTTCAACTGGAAACGGACTGTGGCAGTTTAATGTTATGCCATTTGGTTTATGCAATGCCCCCGCTACTTTTGAACGTTTGATGGAGTTGACATTACGGGGACTAACTTGGAAAACCTGCTTAGTATATCTAGATGACATTATAATTCTTGGAAAACATTTGACGACCACTTGAAAAATGTTGAAGAAGTTTTTCAGAAGCTTAGATCCGCCCAGCTGAAGCTTAGTCCAAAGAAATGTCACCTTTTCCAGAAAGAAGTAAAGTACCTAGGGCATATAATTACCGAAGAAGGAGTAAAAACTGATCCAGAGAAGACTGAAGCTATCCAGAACTGGCCAGTACCAAAGAACAAGCATGAAATTAGAAGTTTTCTGGGATTGTGTACCTATTACAGACGGTTCATACATGGGTTTGCCGATATTGCAAGACCATTACATCGTCTTACGGAAAACAACAACAGCTACGAATGGACTGAAGATTGTCAAGCAGCTTTTGTACACCTAAAGAAAGCCCTGTGCAATCCCCCGGTGTTGTCCTATCCACAACCAAATCAAACATTTATTGTGGACACTGATGCGAGTAACACTGCTATTGGTGGAATTTTGTCACAGATGCAAGATGGCCAAGAAAAAGTAATAGCCTATTTTAGCAAAGTCCTTTCCAAACCTGAACGAAATTATTGTGTCACCAGAAAAGAACTTTTGGCTATTGTTAAATCCCTAGAGCATTTTCATAAATACCTGTATGGCCAAAAATTCCACCTAAGAACGGACCATGCATCACTTAAATGGTTGCTTCAGTTCAAGAACCCTGAAGGTCAGATAGCACGATGGCTACAACGCATTCAAGAATATGATTTCAAAATTGAACATCGAAGGGGACTGAACCATAAGAATGCTGACGCTTTATCAAGACGACCTTGCCCGGATGATTGTAAACACTGCAGCAGACGAGAAGAACATGAAGATCCTGATGAATTTCACTGCCGAAGAACACGTCTCCAGTGCTCTCAAGAATGGGATCCTAAGATCTTGGCCAAAGAACAACTAGAAGATCCCGATCTTGGAGACATTATCAAACTTAAGACAGAAAATTTGGAAAGACCACCATATCAGAAAATAGCCTCCAAGTCTCCAAGACATAAAGGGTACTGGGCCATATGGGACTCTTTGATTATTAAAGATGGCCTATTACAAAGGGTCTGGGAAAGTTCTGACGGCAAAACCCATAAACATCAGATAATCCTACCAACCAAAAGGATCCCTGAAGTATTGCAAGCCTTGCATAATGGTGTAGGAGGTGGCCATTTTGGAGTTATGAAGACTCTTGAAAAGGTTCGAGAAAGGTTCTACTGGCTGGGAAGCCGTGCAGACGTAAAAGACTGGTGCAGAAGGTGTAAGGACTGCGCTTCCAGCAAGGGACCCAAAACACGAAGCCATGGCAAGATGAAGCAATACAATGTAGGGGCACCTTTTGAAAGAATTGCCATAGACATAGCAGGGCCATTTCCAGTTAGTAAATCAGGGAATCGCTATATCTTGGTAGCGATGGATTACTTCAGTAAATGGCCAGAAGTCTACCCAATCCCAAATCAAGAAGCTATAACTGTTGCCGATGTATTATTTCAACAATGGATTTGTCGCTATGGAGTTCCTAGAGAAATACATTCCGATCAAGGCAGAAACTTTGAGTCCGATCTTTTCAAGAACCTTTGTAATCTCCTGGGAATCCATAAAACAAGAACAACACCTCTTCATCCCCAGTCCGATGGTATGGTAGAGCGGTTTAACAGAACACTTGATAACTACCTGAAAATTAAAGTAAATGACCAACAAAGTGACTGGGATAACTGTATACAGCCGTTTTTATTAGCATACCGCTCCGCAATTCACGAAACTACTGGCGAAACACCTGCTAAAGTCATTTTCGGAGCGGAAATATGCCTTCCAGTTGACTTGCTTACAGGACGACCTTCCACCAATGAAGAACCAGCAGAAGACTATGTAAGTCAACTAAGTAAACAGCTACAGAGGATACATGAAGAGGTGCGTACCAAGTTACAAAAAGGAAGTGACCGTATGAAATCCCGCTATGACTTGAAAGCTAACCATCAGGGATTTGTCGTCGGTGAAAAAGTTTGGTTATACAATCCAAGAAGAACCAAGGGGCGTTCACCGAAACTACAGAAGTCATGGGAGGGACCATATAAAGTGGTGACACGGCTTAATGATCTGGTGTACCGTATACAGAAGAGTCCACAGGCAAAGATGAAAGTAGTACATCTAGAAAGGCTAAGCCGTTATCAAGACAGTGAAGATACTTGATCGAGACGATCAAAACTTGGAAGGGGGCAATGTTACAGACTTTCAAAAATGTGTTTAGGTTATAGAATTTTAGAGAGTTAGGATCATTTAATTTAGTTTGTTAATTTATTTAAATAATTTACCTTAATTTTTCCAAGTTCTTTCATCACTTTCGAAGGTTTCCGAAAACGCCCGAATTATCCATTAATAACTTTTATGCCATCATGTACTATGGAATTTTCACGATATTTCTCGAATATTCTAGATCATTCTTTACTCTTCCACCATACTATAAAAGGGCGACGGGAAACTTCGGATCAGTCAGTATAAATTCGACTTTTGTGTTGTAAACTTCGAGACATTGACAATTTACGATTTTGCCGTTATTGTAACCATAGTTACGTTACATTGTTAATAAAGGTATAAAAACGAAGACACGTGTTTTTATACGAGGTGATTTGGAACAATATAAATAATACTATAGTACCTTATCGAGATGATGTGAAATATCTAGGAGTCACTCTAAACAAAAATTTAAAATGGAATAAACACATTGATAACATTATTAATAAGGCTCGTAAAGGCATAAATTTAATTAAGATGTTTTGTGGGGTTTGGTGGGGGCTGATCCACAAACTTTATTAATGGCATTCAATGCACTAGTTAGATCACACCTAGACTATGGATCAATGTTTATAGCTAACACTAGTAAAAAAAAATAGAGAAAACTTAATAAAATACATTATCTTGGATTAAGGATTATCACAGGAAGTATGAAATCAACACCGACTAATGTCCTATTAGCAGAAACTTCACAGACGGACCTACATCATAGACGTGCATGGCTGGCTACAAAGCTTGTCTTTAAAATGATCAGTGTTGCCAATCATCCCCTTGTTCCGATTTTGAGGGAACTGGAGGAGCAGTCTAAAACAACTAAAGGAAGAGAACAGATTAACTACCTTGCCCAGGCCTTCACACGGATAAGACCATATTTACAAGATCTATATATGAACGACACTCTGCCTTGTTTTGACTTTGAGTATGAAGTGCAGACCGAGAGTATTCAGGTATTGGAACTGGGCCTAAATAAATCAGAACCTATGAATAACATCGAATTTTTGAGAGTGGTGGAACCTTTTAGACAAACCCATAAGTTCATATTTACCGACGCATCAAAGGGGGCGGCAGGACCGGACTTGGCGTGCATGTTCCGGACATTAACTTTAACTTTTCTTCAAGACTGCCAAATCATTTATGTATATGCACTGCTGAGATTGCTGCAATAAATAGGGCTATTTCTGTCTGCCTGGAGAATAACTGGAAAAACACAATAATATTCACCGATTCTAAGAGCGCAATTGAAAAACTAAAAAACACAAACATAAATTCAAGAAATGATTATGTTAGCCTTTTGACCCGAAGATATTTAGTAGAAACAAAAAGAAATAACATCAATATTACCTTAGCTTGGATTCCAGGGCATGCTAATATCCCTGGCAATGAAAAAGCGGACACACTGGCAAATATCGGAAGAGGTTTGAATGTTCCTATGGACATCAAAATCGACAAAGCTGAAATAATCCCTATCATCAAGGAGAAGATTAATAAACAATATCATATAGTATGGAAACAGACAACAAAAACAAAAGGAAAACAGTACTCTCAAATACAAGAAGATTTCCCAAACGTACCATGGTACCTCAAAATGAAATATATAAACCGTAACCGTATTACCACTATTATTAGAATGAGATCTGGACATTGTCTTACTAAAAACATTTAAACAGAATAGGAATAACAGAAAGCCCACTATGTGAATGTGGCAATATTGAGGATCTTAACCACATACTGTTAGAATGCCCCATAAATTTCATTCCCGGATTCAATATATACGAACATCTTAGACAAAGTGGTATCCAAACTCCACTTAACATAAACACCGTATTAGGCAGCATGAACGTAAAGGCTTTATACATTCTGCATAATTTTATAAAATATAATTGCATAAAACTGTAATAATTGGATTCTTTTCTGTGTTGATTGTTCATATTGTAACCTGACTTGATTAATAATTTTTCCTAATTTTCCTTTCCTCTTTTTAGACCCTGGGTTCTTATCCGAGACAACATTTCGGGTGTGACAAGCTCCTCAGTTGTCCGGGAGCGAGAAAAGTTACCTACCTGTGTTTGTGCTATTTGTCTTTACTAATTAACTGTCCGCACACCTCGTTAAGTGTTAAATGTATGTATTGTCAGAAACATATATGTTGAATGTTATAAATAGATTGTTTTAAGAAAATTTTGATAGCAGCCAATGGCCTAGAGCCAGACAAGGAGGCTATCGACCTAATGAGCTGGTGGATGGCGCTTGATAGAAGCCAAACCAAAAAACTGAAGGAAGAAGAAGAAGAAGACTGTTACCATCACCGCGAGTTGGTTATGGGATGTGGTTATAGTCTATCTCCTTTTGTTTTGCTGTTTTCTCACTTTTTTTTATTTTGTTTATGTTTTAAAGTTGAATATATTTTTGAGAACAAATTTAAAAGAAATTATTAAAAAGCTTTGTGTTATAAAAGAAAATTTAAAAAATATGGAAAACGGAGAACTTGTTAATTTTGTGGACCCTGAAGATCCAAAAAAAAGTTATGAAATAAAGGTGCCTGCCGATGATTATGTTAAAATAATGGAAAGACAAGGTATACTTTAATGTACAATAAATAAAATATACCTACCTACGATATGTATATTTTTAATACATTTTACATTTTAGTAGTTTCTTATAAAAACTCATTAATAAAGATACTTAAAAGATTATTTTTTTTTAGATTTAACCACCATCCAAACATATTTTTTAAAAGCAAAAGAAAATCATCATAGGCTGTTGGCAATGAAGTTTCTTCTGGAAGAGCAAAGAAATAACTGCCAGATTAATGAATGCAAAGAGATTGAGTCGGAGAATGTAGAAAGCGAAGAAATAGAGATTGAAGAACAGACATGGGAAGATGAAAATAATATTAGTGGAACGAGCAGCAGACCTAATACTTGTAAGTATTAAATATTTATATAATTTTCATATTTTGTACCGAATGTTGGAATTGAGCGAAAGTCCTTTCCAACCATTTTTTAAAATATAAGTGGTACCTGCCTACAACTTATTAGACCTACTTGTCCTTAGAAAAAGTCCATCAAGAGAAAATATTAATAAACAAGAGATAGATAGATATAGTAAAGATAAAAAGATTTCCTTTTCACTAATAATATCATAAATATTAGCTCAGTTTGTCATTTTATTATGTTCTCAAAAATGATCTTGGATATAAGATTATATACAGTATGTCCGGAGATGTGGTAGATAAGAGGACAAACGGACCAAAAATCTAATTTTTCGAGGAAAAGTCATTCTTTATAAAAATTTGCTTGCTGAAAAAATACAATTGTCGATGGCAAAAATTAAATTTCTATATCGAATGTCCAAAAAGTTAAGAATTGAAATTTTTTACACAAGTAAAGTACCCTTGTTTTAAGGTTTTTAGCAAACTGTTAGTTGAGAAAATTGTTTCCAACCATCATATCTTTTAAGATATTGGCTTTTATTAAGTTTGGATAACAATTTTTTTTTGTTTAAATTTGCATTTTACTTAAAATTAAAACAAAAAAATTGTTATGTAAACATAATGATAGCTAATATCAACAAGATATGATGGTTTGAAATATGTTCTCAAATTACAATTTGCTAAAAACCTTAAAATAAGGGTACTTTACTTTTGTAAAAAAATTAATTTTTAACTTTTTGGACATCCGGTATACAAATTTGATTTTTTTGCATCGACAATCGTATTTTTTCAGCAAGCAAAATTTTTATAAAAAGTTACTTTTCCTTGAAAAATGAAATTTTTGGCCCATGTGTCCTCTTTTCTACCACATCACCGGACAAACTGTATGTACCTACCTAGTGTTAGATTCAAATTAAAAAAATAATATCGGTTTCATAATATAATAAAATATTTTTTTAGCACAGTATATTTGGTCTTCAAAGATTCCGACAGCAATTGATAGGGAAGCAACTGAGGCAATGTTATCCATTTTAAGCCAACCTAAATATCAAAAAAACTAAGGGACAACAAGACTAGGAAAAAGGATTTGTTTGGGGAAGTATATGAACAGCTAAAAAACAAGGGATACAATATTGCTAATAGCTTGTCTGGGGGCACTGAAAGAGTCCACCAAAAATGGATGAACATCGAAAAATCGTTTATCAAATATGAATCAAATAAAAAACAAACGGGTGCTGGAAAACTAACAGAGCCTTTGTATTATGATTTAATATTTGCTATATTAGGAGAGAAACACAAAATACATCCACCTAATTTAAAAGACACTCTAGGTTATAGGAGTAATGTTAGTGAAGTTTCTCAAGATGAAACAGAGCTTCTTGATGAAACTGTAGCAATAAATGAGGAGTTGCCAGGTGCCAGGGATAGCGACAGACAAACAAATGACCACCCAGAACCAGAGGTTGCAGGTAACATAAATGACAGGATTAGTTTAACTACACCAAAAAAAAGTAGTAGACCAAGCAGTAAAGTGGAAGAACTAACAAAGCGCTTAGATACTATGGACAAAAACCAGACAGAGAGGTTTAATAGATTAGAAAATCTTTTGAAGATTCAAAATGCTGAACGGAAGCGTTCTAATGACCTCTTTGAAATTTTTATTAAAAAAAATTTCGAGATGAGAACTGAGGTGATCTGGAGAAGAGAGAGATAAATGCTGGCCTTGGAAAGTTTTTGATCCAAAAAGAGAAAACATATATTTTTTTTTTTGTAATAATTAGGAATAATTTATTAGCATAGTTTGTTAGTCTGCAGAGCTAGCAGGTTTCGGATAGCTATTGTTAAATCTTATTTAGTCATCTACTGCCCTAAACCTGCTAGTCCTTTCTATACATTATTTTTTTTTTGTGATAATCTCTGGTATTATAATTTTTTGGTTGATATGTTGTTCCTATAACTTTGTTATTTATTTTGTTATTATGCTATTTAGTCAGTATTTAAGAGTCCTTCATTGGTGTAAAGATAAATCTAGCAGATTTAGACCAGGTACTAAGTTTTAAGATACATGTTCTAAATCTGCTAGCCTTATCTATATAGGTACTTTTTTTTGTGATAATTCATAATTTGAATTTGTTATAGTTTAACATGTTTAGTTTTTTTTATAAATACGAATTTGTTCCTATAACTTTACTAATCATTTTGCTATTATACTATTTAGTCAGTATTAAGTAATCCATTGATGGTAAAGATATAAGGCTGTAGCAGATTTCGACCAGGTACTAAGTTTTAAAGATACCTGCCCTAAACCTGCTAGCCCTATCTATAAATTTTTTTCTTGTGATAATTCCTAATTTTAGTTCTTTGGTTTACATATGTTTAGTTTTTTTTAAATTTAAATACGAATTTGTTCCTATAATTTTGTTAATAATTTTGCTATTATATTGTTTAGTCAGTATTTGAAGAGTCCTTCATTGATGTTAAAGATAAGGCTAGCAGATTTCAACCAGTTATTAAGTTTTAAAGACCTACAATCTGTCCTAACCCTGCTAGCCCTATCTATAACATGTTAATCTAATTTTTTTTTATTGATTATCTAGTTTCATATCTTTGCGTTGAAAAGTTTATTTTATTTTTTTAAATAAAGAATTTGTTTCTATAATCTTTGTTTTGTTTCTATTATAATGTAAGCCTGCTTTTTGGAAGAACTTTTGGAAAGAGCTTTTTGAAACTGCCTTTACTTTTTTTAGATTCTTTTAATAACCCAACCGAGAATCCGACCATATAATATTAACTTATATTTTGCAATATAGTCATTATAAACTTTCATTAACCTAAGATATATTATTGCTTTTCGATAATTTTATATCAAATACTAGCTCTCAGCATGATAAAAAGAGAATATGTAAGTATATTGTTTTTTTTTTGCTTCTTTTACTATACTTTAATTATGTTTTAAATGGCTAGATAGTTTTTTCAAAAATAAAATCTGAAATTTGACAAACTTTATAATTTGTAGTATTGAAAATTAGGTATATCTGTAATTTGTAGTTTTAATAATCTTTATTTGAAAACAGCCCAATATTATATAGCAAAGTACTACAAAAAACAAAGTACTACTATTTTAATACGGTACAGACCTTTAAACAAAAAAACATGCTATGACATTTACATAGGTACCTTCCAGTAAAGGCAATTTTAAATTAAACAAATGTATTTCAAGTAAAATGCAAAAATATGTTTTGATAATATAAAATTTATATTAAGTATTAAGTGCATATTTATACATATAACAAAAAACTCAAAAACTCAACTAGCTTACAATTGCATGCTTTGTAAAATAATATTTCTTTTTAAATTTGCGCTGTTAGTGCTGGTAATATTATGATGCTCATCATCAGTGTCTTCAACAGCTGGTTCCTCGCAGGATGCCATGTGTACTTCATTTAAAGTGTCATCGTTTAAAAGACAAAAGTTGTGTAAAACACAGCAAGCCAGGATAATATCTGATGCAAACCCTACATTGTGTATGTCAATGTATTGAAGTTTTCTCCAACGACCTTTTAACAAACCAAAAGTGTTTTCGATAGCACACCTGGTTTTGCTGTGTACATAATTAAATTTATTTTTTTGTCGGGATAAATTGCCAAAATCTTTAAAAGGAGTGATTAGCCATTCTTGCAGTGGGTAGGCTGAATCACCCAGAATATGGTACTTCCCAAACAGTTCCCATTTCCCATTCTTCTTAACAGTCCTATAAATATTGCTGTTTGAGAAAACTCTTGCATCATGGGCACATCCTGGGAAGCCCACACAAACATTTGTTAGTATTCTGTCACTGGTACAAATAGCTAAAAATGTATTAGTGTTAATAAATAAATTATTTATAATATAACACAGAAGGAATTAAAAAAGTACCTTATAAACATGAAAAAGGTATTAAATAAAAAATTAATACCTTGCAAAATGACTGATTTTCCCATTTTTCTGTTTGTGTAACTATCTTGTTGGTCTACTGGTACTTTGACATTGATGTGGGAACCATCTATGGCACCAATAACATCTGAAATAAATAAATAAATAGAATACTATACTAAAATAAATACATGATTTAATTAACCAACCAGGAAACTTAGCAACATCCTCAAATTTTCTTGAGATAGCCTCACGTTCACTATTTGTGGGCCATCTTATATATTTTTCTTGCAAACACAAAATGGTTTTGACACATTCTTGAATTATATTGTATACCGAAGATTTGGCAATATTAAACAATTCACCAATTCTCAAATAGCTCATTTGTGTCCCTAAATACGCTAAGGTCACTAACAATTTTTTCTCTGCTGAAATGACTTGATATCCACCAACATACGTTTTTTCAAGGTGGGGCTGGAGTGCTTTTAGTTCCTTCAGTAAATTTTGGAAATTGGCAGGACACATCCGGTAAAGTTTATAGAAATTAATATTGGATAATTGTGGAACAACATTTTCCACATTTGATTCAGATTTTATATGTATATCTCTTATTTCTGCAGCTCCTATAAAGAAAAAACATTAATTTTTTCCTTTACAATTGTATTTTATTCGGCTATTTATACCAATAGAAGTAGCTACAGTCATAAAATAGTCCTGATCTTGAAGGAGTAGCTCTGCAGAAATATCATCTTCATCTTCCTGACTTCTTTTGAAAAATATTGCTGCAAAATCCGAGTCGCTATCACTATCACTCATTTTTATAAAAAAATTTAAAAAGAAATAAATAAAAATGTAAAAATTACACAAAATGAAGTAAACAAACATCCAATTCATAAAGCGCGCGCATTGGTGGTTACCAGGTTTGCAAATACGACGTTTTGGCGACTGGTAACAAATGGTTATCGCCGGATGTCAAAATCCTTACCACCTCGTTACCAGCACTGTAACCAGAAAAGATAACCTGGTTAACGCCAAAACTCCCCTATTCAGATGGTTATCCTCCCCTCCACCATCCATACAGTCCTGCCAACAACATAAAACCAACATAACCTAATCCTAAAGTCTAGTTTACACTACCTAATTCTAAAGTAAGGTTTACACTAAACTATTACACAACACGCTTTTTCTTTTTTTTTTAGATAACAAAATCATCAAAACGTTTTGGAAGTTTTACAGAACGGGTTTTAGTATTTCTTTTTATTGTATTATAAAAGTGACTTTCATAACAATCAAACATATTAACATTTTCTAAACCTTCATTGTAGCCAGCACTATATTCAGATTCACTTTCGGAATCAATATGACCAAATTATCTTTTTCCGAATGAATAACAGATGAGTCACTTAAAAATACATATTCAATGTCCTTTTCAGTAACTTGATGAGGTATATCTAAATTTAACATACGAGGGGAACAATCATCAGGTTCATTCGTTAGAGTTTTGTGAAGCTCCTGATTTTCTATAACCGTAATATTAGGTTCGGCGTCTAAATGACCTTGTTGCGTATCATTTAAGTTAAATTCAGATACCACACTACAATCTGTTGTTACATCATCCTTATTAGTTATTTCTACCTGAACAGAACTGGTTATATTAACACATAAATCTTCATATAACAAATCAGAAAAATCAAATTTAGGAATATTTACAGGCAAATTGGTTTTGTTGACAAACTTCCGATTTCTTCGAAATCTTTTTCCCTTAGTATCTACAAGTAAATAGGATCTATCATTGTATTTATCCACTATTTTTCCTTTATTCCAACAATTATTTTTGCGAAAAAGTACATTGTCCCCTCTATTTAGCTCTGGTAAATCTTTAGGGGTTTTATCATAACGCTGCTTTGTTTTTTCTGTATTTATTTTAAGTTGTTCAGAGACAACTTTTGGATCTATTATTTTATTTTTTAAATTTTCCGTAGAAATGGGAAGTTTGGTTTTTACAAGCCGATTTAACAGTAACTGTGAAGGAGCAAAAAAATGTGTGGCAGTGGGGTATTTCTGTATTCCAGTAAATGGTTTTGCAGGTCATCAAAACTTTTCATTTTTTAAGCATATTTTTACTAATATCTACATACTTCTCTGCAAAACCATTTGACTGATGATGATCTGGGCTTGAAAATTCCAGATCGAAATTCCACTGCTTTGCAAAGTCTTTCATGTAAGCACTATTATATGGTACATTATCGGCGTAAAAAACATCTGGTACACCAAATTTAGAAAAATGTCTTTACAATGTTTTACAACAGTATTTGCAGATTTATTATTAACTGGATATAGCTCCATCCAATGTGAATAAAGGTCAACTATCAACAAATAATCTTTGTTCTTAAACTCTAAAAATCTGAAAACAAATATTGCCATGGTCTTTCAGGTTGTTTGTGAGAAACCATAGTTTCTTTTTGGTTCATAAGCTTATTAAGCTGACAAAACTCACATTTACCGATAAAAAATTTTATATCTTGAGACATTTTCGGCCAAAACATTATTTTCCTAGCTCTTAATAACTATGGACTTTTGTATACCAAAATGTGCCGCATAGATCAAATTTAGCGTATCTTTTTAAGCTGATCTGGTACAATAACTTTTGTATTAAAAAAGCAAATTATCTGATAAATAAATATTATCTTTTAAGGAATAATAATTCTTTAATTCAGAATGAATTTTTGAATATTTGTTGGCCAGCCCAATAAACAAAATTGTTTTATTTGTGAAAGAATTATATCACTGTCAATAGATTTTTGAAAGAGCATTTTTTTCTTTTGTCGTGGGAACAGAAAGAGAAAGAGAATGAATAGTATATTCTAACTCATGATCAATGGGAGTTTCAGTTTCTATGAAAGATCTATTTAGGGCTTCAGCTACATACATTTTTGAACCCTAAGTATTCAACTTGTATTTTATATTTCAGTAATTTTAAAAGCATTCTTTGTAAGCGAGCACTAACATCATCAAGTTTTTTTAAATAGAAATTAAAGGTTTATGATCCGTTTGTACTATGACTTCACGGCCATAAATCCAAAAATGAAATTTTTCACAGGCAAAAACTTTCCCAAGAAGCTTCTTTTCAATCTGAGCATAGTTAATCTCTGCGCTATTAAGTGATCTTGATGCGAAAGAAATTGGATGCATATCTTGCAACATAACGCTACCAATTCCATTGCTAGATGCATCTGTTTGAATTACTACAGGTTTATTTTCCTCAAAAATACTTAAAATTGGTTTATTTGATATTAAAGATTTTAGAGTGTCTAATTCTTCTTGATGGATATCCAACCATTCAAAAGTAGTGTCATTTCTAGTTAAAGTTCTCATATTATAGGTCATCTGTGACACATTTGGCAAAAATTTTGAAAAAAATTTAAAAAGTCCCAAAATTCTGAGTAAATCTTTTTTATCTGTAGGCTTTTTAATAGCTACGACTGCTTCAATGTTTTTTTGAGTCATTTCTAGTTAAAGTTCTCATATTATAGGTCATCTGTGACACATTTGGCAAAAATTTTGAAAAAATTTAAAAAGTCCCAAAATTCTGAGTAAATCTTTTTTATCTGTAGGCTTTTTAATAGCTACGACTGCTTCAATGTTTTTTGAGATGGTTGAATTCCATTTTTGCATATTGTCTGACCTAAAAAATTAACCCGATCCAATTTGTACTGTAATTTTTCAAAGTTAAACTTAACATTATATTTTAAGGCTCTTTCAAGTACAATTTTAAATGCTTCATCATGGGATTGTTCATTAATGCCACTAATAATTATGTCGTCAAAATAAATGTTTACATTTGGAATGTCGCCAAAAATTTCCATGTTTTTTCGCTGGAAAATTTCAGGTACATTGCTTAGACCAAAGGGCACTCTGTGAAATTTGTACTTACCAAATGGTGTATTGAATGTGCATAAATCTGAACTTTTATCAGTTAACTGAACTTGCCAAAAGTCGTCTTTCATATCTAAACTGAAAATATTTTTTTACCTTCTAGATTACTTAACAATGTGTAACATTTTGGTATTATAAAATATTCACGATATATGTATTTATTTAATGGTTTAGGATCCAGAGTCGAAGGGAACCATTTGGCTTTTCTACAATCATTAAGGAGTTGACCCAATCAGTTGGGTAATTAACTTTTGAAATTATATTTTTATTTTCAAGATCATCTAAAGTTTCTTTCAACCTGTTGTGTAAAGCCAATGGTACTTTTCTCTGGCATTGTATTACTGGTCTGGCGTCATCTTTTAGTTTTATTTCAACCATGCCAGGCATACAGCCAAGTCCTTCAAAAACATCTCTAAATTTTTTAAATAATTCATCTCTATTTTTGGGTAGTAACTGATTGGAATCTAATACCTTATTTTGTACTGTGTTTATACGACAAATCATATTAAAATTTATGCAGTCACTTAATCCCAATAAGGGTTCTGAATCAAAATCAACAACAAGAAATCTAATATTATTAAACTGATTTTTGTATTGAGTTCCTAAATTAATATGACCCAAAGGCTTGGATTTGAAATTGCCATAAGAAACAATAGATATTGAAGTTGGAATAATTTTTGATTTATCTAAATGCAAAATCTTAAAATATTTTATAGGCAATATGCTTGATTCAGCACCCGAATCTAACTTAAATTTTAAGTACATGTTATTTATTTTAATACATTCATACCAGCTTGAAGAATTTTTGCTGTCTTTTGTTTGTTCACAAATAAAAACGTGTTCATCAGTTTCTACACCAGGATTTTGTTCTTCCTTTCTTTGATCATTTTGGATTTGAACTTCTGATATTTCTTGCTCTGTGACAGTATTTGCTGCTGCACCTCTATTGCTTGGCTTGCTGATATTACAATTGCTGTTTGAGTTACCACTTCTATCCATGTTTTTATTTTTAAAATAGCACATTTTTCCAAAATGTCCCTTTCGTTGGCAAATCACACAAGTTTTATTAAACGCAGGACATTGTCTTGGTTGATGTTCCATATCACAACGCGGACATTTTTTTATATTTCTAATAAAGTTTATATTAGTTCCTTCTTCTTTCAAAGTTGATAATTTTAAATGCTGTTTTGTTATTTCAATGGATTTACAGTATTCCTGTACTTTACTCAGAGTCATGTCTGGTTCTCTTATTAACTTTTGTTGGATTTACTTATCAAAAATACCCAAAATTATTCGGTCTTTAATCATCCTGTCTGTATAACTAGTTTTACGTTTATCTTGGGAGCAAACAAAATCGCAATTTGCTGCCTGGTTTTTTAGCTCAGTGACAAATGCATCAATAGTTTGGTCTTCTTTCTGTAGAATATTGTTAAATTTGAAAGTTTCCATCGTAACATTACGCTTTGGCAAGAAATAATTATCAAAACATGCCAATACATTATCCAGAGTTTTAATTTTATCATCTTCAAATGTATTGAAAATATCCAAACAGTTTTCACCTATGATATTCAATAACAATGCAATTTTCAACTTTTCATCAGCGGAGCTTTTTCTTGATGCCAATAGAAATATTTCAAACCTCTGCTTCCATTTTGGCCATTTATTACTTTCACTAGTATCAAAAGCTTCTGGCGCTCTATATTCCATTTTTAATATTTTCTCTTAACTTTTTTAATAATTCCCTTAATGTCTCTTCTCTTATGGGTTTGCAAAAACAAGCATTGCCTACTTATTTGGAGAGAAACTCTATATTTTAATTCTTTGTTGAATTTAACATACAAAGGTTCTACGCACCTGACACCATGTTGTATTCGTTGCTTGATTGATATTTAATAAATGGATCAGGATTATAAATAATATATTCTTGTATTTATCTGCTCATTAACTCTTTATTAATTATCTTTTTATAGGTGGTCACAACAAAGAGAATAGACAAGGATAGAGGATCAATAGCCGTTTCGAAAAGTGGCACAATTTGAAGAAAGGGTCTGCGGGATGGCAGTGCATGCGCATACGCACTCCCAATGTCAAAATCGGCGGTATATTCAAAAACATTGATTTATTGAGTAAATATACATAAAACATTAATAAAAAGTGTAAAATGTGGTTTATACTGAAATTTATTAATATTTTAATGACTAAATAATTAGTAGGTAGTAGGTAATTTAGTGCTAATGGTGTATTAAAATCTATTTGGTAGAAGACTATTTTTTCTTAGATTGGAATAGGTTAATGTGGAAAAATGTATAGGTATAAATTTTAGGGAAATGAGAACTGAAAATAAAAATCTAAATAGAATTATTTCTTGAAAATTAAACTTTTATTGCGAGATTACTTATTTAGCATAAAAAATGGTACTAAATGTAAAAGAAGTGTATAATTTTAAGAAATATATGAAAATAGCATGCTCAAACTTACCAACCAAATAAATTTTAGATTTATGTTGATCCATTTAGTTGAAAGGTATTATAGTCTATAAGTTAATATTACCTACTTATACTAAGAAAAGCGTAGTAGGATTTCAGTTTCTATACGCCACTGTGCTTGGTCCATTTTATTCGATATCTACATACTTGTTTTTTAGGTATGTGGAAGCAGATAAGATTGTAGGTTTTAATTAACAATGAAAATTTAAGTTTCCACATTACTGGATACTTATTTTGAAATAAAATACTTTTGTAATAGAAGCTCAAAAATGCTCGTTATTGCAGAAAAAAATCCTAATTCTAAACAAAGTGACGGTTATGCGCGATACCAGTAGCAGCCGTTGGCTAGATAGTCGCAATTTATGCATTGCATCGAAGAAAAACAATAAGTATTAACAATTAAAAAGTGAAAAGCTCGGAAGCCACAAGGGGCACAGGCCCGACTAACTGGAGACTCCCACCCAGAATACAACCCCTCTCACAGAGGGACGTACTGGCAATTGGACCTTCAGGGACTTAAGCGACAAACAAAGAAACAGCAACAAACAAACAAACGAGATTTTTATAATTTTTAGATTTAAAAGTTTTTAAAAAGAAACAAAAAGTATTTTGCTAATATTATGGTTGTCAGAACAACTTTGTTCATTTTTAGGCTCTTTTTATTTAGGTACTAATTTATCTCCAAACCACAAAATACCTACAAACATTTTCAAATTCAAAATAAGGATATCTTTATACAAACACAAACATACAGGTTTTTTTTTTTATTTATTGGATCAATAAGTATTGATTTGTTTAGAAATTGATTTATAGTATATTAAAATTGTAATTTTTATGGGATTATAAATAAATATAAATATTTTTCGTTACATACCAGAGTGGCTTTCCAGTGCAAATAGAGCGCTCCCGAGTAGCTCAGGAGCATTTCGTTCTACTTTTGGCGTTCCAGTGACGGAAAGTGTTATGCACCTGAGCTACTCCGTTTTTCTTTCCCCTTGCCCCTCATGCACCAACCACTCTTTTGGTTTTTGTGCTTCAAACGTGTTTTTTATGGTTAAGGATGGATTTTATAAAATTATTTATTTAAAATGGAATTAGATATTAAAAAGAGATTATTATTATAAAGCCAAGAAAGGTTAAAAACAACGAAATTTTAAAATTTCTTAAAGTATCTCTCTTCCTTGTCTAAGGATGCGTTCCAGTGACTAACTTTTAGAGCATTTCAAGAGCTTTAAGCATTGGAGCGTGACGCACAAAAAATTTCGTCACTGGAAATCAACCCAGTTCACAAGGGACATTTACGTTTCATTTCCGGAGTAGCGTAATGTCATTTTGATTCCATTAAAGTACCAGAGCCCAGATTCTATAAAATAATAAGGAAAGAGAAAGTGATTTATCTGTCACTACAGTCAGAAAGACGAGTTACAATTGGTTTAAAGTGACACTGTGGACATATAAATCTTTTTCTCTTTCCCTTTGTTAGTTACAGAATCGTAGCCAAGGATTACTTTAAATTTTATTTATGAACGCACTCCTGAATTGAATTAATTTAAAATTAAATTGTATTGTAAATGCAGCATTAGACTAACGGAGTTTTATATACATCAGAGCATCAATATGCAGTACCAAAACAGGTGAAAAAAACTGTTGCCCAAAATAAAATATTTATAAGTTTTTGTGTCGTAGGGGCGTATAACTTTTAAATAGTAACGTTTTGTGTTTATTTAAAGTTTTGTTTATTGTGTTTTTTCCATTTTAAATATTATGAAAAACGATAACATTGGTTAGTAAGTACTTAATAATTTTAGCCTAAAATAAAACTACTAGTTTTGGGTAGAAATAAGTGTTAAAAAGTTTTATAAATAGACCTATTTTTAATTGTCTCGCTTATTTATCATTAATACACTGGAGAACGTGGACTGCTTTAATATTTAAAAACTATGGTAAAACCGGGGGCAACTCCGATTTTGACGAAATTTGGTATACGGGGGTTTTTGGGGCGCTGATCACGAATCTGAAAGAATTATTTGGCGGAAACGTTTCGTTCTCGAGATATCCATCATCAAAGTTAAAATTTAAACTAAGCTTATTTTCACTATATTCTCTTCTTTTGCACACAATTCTTGATTTAAAGCTAAAGTGTCACACAATATTTGATTTTCACCTCTTAAAACATCGTTTTTCTACGTTTTTACATTATTTTTGCATTAAATTGCGTGGCTTTTCTTTGATAATGCGGCAACCATAGGTACACAGAGGGCTTCATGGCACACTGGGATTGAAATGATTCAAAGTATAGCTATGCAATTTATTGCAAAAATAATGTCAAATACGTAAAAAACGGGGTTTTAAAAGGTGAAAATCAAATATTGTGTGACACTTTAGCTTTAAATCAAGAATTGTGTGCAAAAGAAGGGGAATATAGTGAAAATAAGCTTAGTTTAAATTTTAACTTTGATGATGAATATCTCGAGAACGAAACGTTTCCGCCAAGAAAATCTGATTCGTGATCAGCACCCCAAAAACCCCGTATACCAAATTTCGTCAAAATCGGAGTTGCCGCCGGTTTCTAGAAAATTACCAAAACTATTATAGATTTAATAATAAATGGTATGATTATTTAATATGGTTTCTTGATGATTTCAGCTGGGAGCTAGAGACTATTTGTGGGTCTACTTCAAACTTCAGTGTAATCTAAATCTACAGACATATTGTTATTCGCTTCCTGTAGATAAAGTACCATTTAAAACCATACTTTAAAGCTTGCTTGAGGATTTAAACCTGGTTGAAAACAAGTTTAATAATTAATTTTATCAAACATTGTTGGTAAAATCCTGTTTTTAAAATATCACATAAATAGTCATCAAGGCCATCCAAATAATGTTCCATGTCCGGTCTCGAAGCAGAAAGTCAGATTTTTGTGATATTCGCCTGGTCGGGAAAATCTGATCCAACAAGACAACAGAATGTCCGGTTTTTTATTGAACTCATAAAAATTTAGGTAGTTTAAGAAAACATGTAATTGTTTATAAAAAACAATGTCACATGGGTTTGCCAACCGTAGATTATCATGGAGAAAGAGATGGTTTCTTCACTAATTCTACTGTTGACCCATATTTAAGTGGGATTAATTACCTTATCTTTGTAAACTTGTAAGTTACAGTATACATAACAAGATTTTTAAAAATACTTATATGTATGGATAACGTTTGGGAAAATGAATTGTATCTCTGTAGAATGCAGGGTTCGTAGATGTACAGGGTGTTCCATGAGGAACAATTTATCAGAAACTAGGCTTTGGAAAAGTTTATTTATTTATTTATTTATATTATATTACAATACATTACAGAAACAAATGTTCTAATTTTTTGAAAAAACTGGTGTATAGTTTTTCTTATTCTGGCCTTCATTTCTTCGTCAATGTTGTCCCATACTTTTTGTAAGCATGGCTTTCTTTTTTAGAAGAAAAACTGCTGTCAGTTTTATAGGCTGCCAGGACTCTTTGAAATGTAGGTTTAGAAACACCTAAAAAGTACACAAAAACTTATATTACTAAAATTAATTTATCCATCTTGACGTGACCTTTTCAGATTCTAAAAAATAAAATGTAGGCGTCTGGCTTACATTTTTAGGTTTACAATCAAATTTAATAATACTATATAGTTCCTAATTCGTACATACAGGGAGTTTCTAAACAAATGCGAACTATTTTAGTAGGTCATTTTTTGTTTTAAATAAAGAGGAGTTTGCTTTATAAACATGGGGTCAAAAGTCAACCAAAAGGGAGATAAGGTGGTCCAGAAATATTGATATTATAAAAATACACTTTTTGAATATTTTAGCACATTTTTAGAATTAATGGAAATAGTGGAAATAGACTATCTCTATCGTTTTTCCTAACAAAATTTCAAAAGATACTTATGCAATCTCCTCGAAAAATATAATAAATTTGAATAGCCTGATACATTTAGAAACTTTTTTAACTCCTGTATTTTTTCGTTATACTTACCAATTAAAAATAAAAAAATAAAATGTCATCACGTTGCAGGACTAAAAAAATTAAAAAAAATTTTTTTGCTTTTGAGATTAAAAATAGGAAAACACTTTTTTTGCTATTTGTTCCTAATGGTTGCCTTTTGCCTTATGTTTATAAGGAAAACTACATTTAATTTTTAACAAGAAATCACCTCCTAAATTTTTTTCAATTTGTTTAGAAACAACCTGTATAAAGGTACAGAATTTTTAGGCAACTTTAAGTGTTGCTTAACTATAGCAACTTTAATTTTTATAACTTTTAATAGTATATCTAATTCCGTTAATTTTTTGTTTATGTGTACTTAATAGTGTAATCTCGAGTGTAATATATTTCTTAAATGCATAATTATTTTATTTTGGTTGCCTATTTAAGTTAAATAAAGAAAATCAATGATATAGCATTTTTAAAATATTTTTTTAGAAAAATGAAAGTATTTGCTAAACAGCGCCTTAAATTATGCCAGCTTTACACGTCTTAAGTAGCTTAAGCAAGAAATCAAGTAACTAAATTTAGGTAGGTACAGCCTTTAAACCCACTGAATTTAGTAGGGCATGTAGATAAATAAAAAACTATATTTTTTAGTTACTTGCTACAAATATTTGTCAAAGCTTGGTAAGTACGGCCGTTAGTAACTTGTTTAAGCTACTTTAAACGTGTAAAGCCGGGATTACCAATAATAGGGAAATAGTTTAACATAGAAATATAAAAGTATACAAGAAAGTATAGTCATCAAGTCCATCCAAATAGTGTTCCATGTCCGGTTTCGAAGCAGGAAGTCAGGTTGTTGTGATATTCGCCTGGTCGGGAAAATCTGAGCCAACCAGACAACAGAATGTCCGGTTTTTATCGAACTCGTAAAAATTTAGGTAGTTTAAGAAAACATGTAATTGTTTATAAAAAACGTCACACGGTTTTGCCAACCCTAGATTATCATGGAGAAAGAGATGGTTTCTCCACTAATTCTACTGTTGACCAATATTTAAGTGGGTTTAATTACCTAATCTTTGTAAACTTGTAAGTTACAGTATACATAACAAGATTTTAAAAAATACTTATATGTATGGATAATGTTTGGGAAAATGAATTGTCTCTCTGTAGAATGCAGGGTTCGCAGATGTACAGGGTGTTCCACGAGGAAGTACTGGGATTGATTTATCAGAAAGTAGGCTTTGGAAAAAAATATTTTTTTAGTTACTTGCTTTACGGCCGTATTCACCAAGCTCTGACAAATATTTGTCAGAGCTTGGTAAATACGGCCGTTAGTAACTTGTTCAAGCTACTTTAAACGTGTAAAGCCGGGATTACCAATAATAGTTTAACATGGAAATATAAAAGTATACAAGAAAGTAGTGTTGAAATAATTTATTTAATGCAAATTTAAAAAAACATACCTGTCATGCCAGCTCAGTGCATTTAATTGACTTTCAGTGTATTAAATACTAGCAGGTAGTGATTGGACAAGAAACGCCTGCATGTAAACATTCCGGATAGGCTGACGCATCGGTCTTACTTTGTTGTTGCTTTAGACCATATTATTTTCTTTGTCACACAATTCTTCATGAATGCTTTAAAGTTGCATGAAATATATAGATATCACACAAAAGGAAAAAAAACCGTTATTTTCTGAGGTTTTAAAACTGAAAGAACACCAAAATAAACCTTTTGTACCATTACATGTAAGGGGTGATTTATTATGAGGTACTTTAAAAAAAAAAATCTTTACCAACTAATATTTATTATCATACGGAAGAACTATATCTTACATTTATTTTTTAAAGATTATAGCTTTCAAATGTTGGCCTTAACTGCGCCTAACATGGTCTGTTCTTAAGCTCTAATTTCCGAATCAATTCTTTAGAATCATTACGTACACTCGTAGCTACTGCCGCTATATTTTCTTCACTACGTAATTTATGTGGCTCATTTGGTCAAGAGTTATCCAATAATAAAAATTGGAGTCCAAATTTTTGTGATGGTACAGCGAATAGTCTGGACCATAATAGTCTAAGATCCGGCATTAAGAAAATATGCCCTCATCTGTTAATTAAATGTAATAATATTTTCTAGGCAGATTTTAATGTAGTAAATGCAAATGCAAGTGAACAACCTCTGCCAGCATAGGTCTGCTACAATTTATAATACTTAAATAATTATTAATTTATTTATGATTGTTACCTTTACATGTTAATTGTATGTACCAAACAGTATATTATAAACCTTGTAGTAAGCACCCATCTCTATGACTGCTACACTTACCTGCAGCCAGGTAAGAACATTTTTCCCTTTGGTTTATGCAATTAACATGTAAAGGTAACAATTATAAATAAATTAAGTATTAATTAATTATTTATTATTAATTATATTATAAAAACATTATTATTTCCATATACATTTACAAAAGACAAGTTTTTAATATAACAACCACCTTTTTAAAGTGTGAAAAAAGTTTTTTAGACAATTTAATAAACATAAGTAGTATTTTCATATTAGTATAAAAAAAACTGGCAACACACTAGAATTGGTAATAATAATTTAAGATAATCGTTTGGTGAATGTTTATGCTCCAGAACTTATTTAATTGCTCTAGGTGTATTTTTACTGTAATTAAACCTCTTAAATTATTTATATTAACTTTTTGTTTGTTGTTTTCTTTCTGTTAGGTATTATTTCACCAATAAAGCACAGGCACCCCTCAGTCCATAACCTTCCAATTTATCTATTAATAACTGATGGTTAATAGTGTCAAATGCTTTTGATATATCAAAATATAGACCAGCAACCTTGTCATTATTATCCACTTTTTCTGTTAAGTAACAAATAGTCTTAAAAGTGGATGTTGTGTAGAGCTATTTGGTACAAATTCATGGTGGGTATCTTTTAGAATCTTGTGTAGGTGCAAAAGTCCATAATTCTTGCGTATATTGCTCTCTTGATTACCTTAGAACCTGATGGCAACACTGACACTTACCTGTAGTTTTTTGCAAGCTTCCAATTACCTTTTTTAAATATCGGGACTTGTTTTAATTTCTTAAGCTCAGTAGGAAAAACCCCGAAGTAAAAGACTCTTTAATCATGTGTGCAAATGCTTCACAAACCAATTTACCTGCAAATTTGAGAATTCAAACTGGAATCACATCAAGTCCAGCAGATAATTTATTTGGTAGGTTCATAATAATTCGAAAAGCCTCTGGTACATCAACAGGTGTAAGAAACAAAGTTGGATAGTTACCTGAGGGCTCTAATGGTGTGTTTAATCGAGCAGTCATAGGTAAATTAAATTGTTCTCTAATTAGTTTTGCAATGATTTGGGGGTCCTCTACAAGCTCATCAATCAAACGTAGGAAGATGTCAGAGAATGATTTAGTTTTATTAGACTCTATTCCAAGCTGTTTTGGCTTTATTATTAGAATTTGTAATTTTATTATCATTGATACCTTTTTGTTTGTTATAAATTCCTATACTGCTTTCTCTCAGTTTTATAGTAATTATAAATGATTTGGCTGTTTGTTTCTTTATACCAAACATACAGATCTTTAATATATGTAGAATACATTTTAATTTCAGTATTTACCTAATTACTGATTACCTGATGGCATACCTACCATTCTGCTGAAAGCTTGTGTGGTTTTCTAAGTCAACCTTTGCATTTTATTTTTAACTTATCCTTAAAAACTGGAATTTTTCCTGATTTTTGGAAACAATCTTTTATTACACCAATTTATAAATCCGGCGATAGAGGTAACGTGGCTAATTATAGAGGCATATGCATTCGATCGGCCGTCCCTAAATTGTTTGACTGTCTTGTGACATCATGGGAATGTAAGAGTATTGTCGTTCATCAGCAGCATGGTTTTTGTGATGGTAGGTCAACGGTTACGAATCTATTGACCTATCAGGATTATCTCTTGAATGCCTTTAAGAATAAACTTTAGGTGGACAGTATTTATACGGATTTTTCGAAGGCGTTTGATAGGGTAAATCATGCGTTGCTGGTGGCCAAGCTTGCATCGTGGGGTTTTGGGCCAAACATTCTTAAGTGGATACTTAGCTTCCTCACAGGAAGGACACAAAGGGTAAGGATAAATAATTATGTTTCCAAAGATATTGTTGTTTCTTCTGGGGTTCCGCAGGGCTCGCACTGCAGTCCTCTTTTTTCCTTCTTTTTATTAATGATATTATGGGCTTTATTCATCACTCAGAAACACTTATGTACGCTGATTATCTGAAATTGTTCAAATCAATAAAAACAGTTAATGATTGTATTATGCTTCAAAATGATATCGATGGCTTATTGCTTTGGTCAAAATTGAATGATCTTAGTCTAAATATAGACAAATGCCATAGTATGTCTTTTTATAGAACTAATCGATATACACATTTTAACTATAATATTATTAATAATGATCTGGTAAGGGTCAATGAAATTAAGGACCTTGGAGTACTCATAGACAGATCTCTAACATTGGTTAGTCATATATACTCGATTACACAGAAACGCTATAAGAAACTTGGTTTAATACCCAGGAACAGGAAAGATTTCACCTCTGAGACATTTAAATTGCTTTTTTGTGCTTATGTGAGATCTGGTCTAGAGTATACTAGTGTGGTCTGGTCACCATTTTACCAGGTACACATAGATGGTATTGAGGGTGTACAGAACAGGTTTCTGCGTTCTTGTGCCTATAAAATGAATATTTATTTTTTAGGTTACCACATTGATTATGAATACATTCGCAGTACTTTAAATATTACTTCCTTACAGTCAAGGCGTTTTTATTTGGATATGTGCTTTTGTTTTCCCTTTTAGTAGGTGACATAGATTGCGAATATCTCTTATCAAAATTAAATTTTAATACACGTCATCGAACACGTAGCAGGGAACTTTTCTGTATACCTTTTCATGCTACCAACTATGGCATGCATTGTCATTTAACGAGACTATGACGTAACTTTAATATGAACGATTTTAGTATCCATATTTCAAAATCTAGATTTAAAACTGTAGTTAAGCGCGTATTAAAGTAATGGATAATTTATGTTATGTTCTTGTTTTGTCTATAATATGATATTGCTTGTTATATTTTTAGGGTGATAATTTATAGTGACTTTTGTTCGGGTTGTAATTTAAAATGTATTTTTGTGTTATATTAGCATTATTTATGTACTTAGTTTAGGTATTCATTTTTTTTTGTAAATTTCTGTATTTATAAATGGAGCTATTCAGTAAATAAATAAATAAATAAATTTTGGCAATTATTTTTTATATGTGAAGAGGAAATAGGAAAAGATATGTCAAAATAGTAGAAAAATATCTTGAAAAAAGTATTGTATTTTTCGTTGACTTCTACAGCTTCCCAAACAGGAATCCAGGTCTCAGTTCTCGAATGATTAAGAAAATTGGCCATGTTTTGTTGAGTAAAGAAGGATTTTTTATGTACTGTGGTTTGGTTACCTGTTTAGGGGTTTTAAATTTTAATATTTGACCATGGTGATCAGAAATATTAGTGATCAGTATGACACAGCTAAGAAAATCTATGTTTAGAATATTGCTAAAAATATTATTAATTTGAGAACTAGAGACAGCTGTGACCCTAGTCATCTCTTCAATCTGAGGCAAAAGCCCATAGCTAGAGAGCAGTTGTAATAGAGAAAAATTAGTGTCTGATTCTACAGCAAAATTAAGGTTAAAATCACCCCCTACTATTAAATATTTATTTGCATCGTACATTTCATTCATCAATTCTGATTTTTTCTAAAAAGAATAAATCAATATCTCCTAATGGAGATCTGTAGAAAGTCACAAATATGTAGCAATTTTTATTTTTTATTTTTTTTTATCTTTTTGACATCCCCGAAGGCATATGCCTAAATACCAGAGTACCGCGGGTGTCAGGATATTGGATGTTTAACCCATCGTTCCCCCGTGATCCGTCAACGTTGTCCAAGCACTGAAACATGCAGTTATGTATTTCACAGCACCTTTTAGGCAACGCGGTAGTGCCACCACGGTCGTTATTTTTAAATATTTCTCCCCCGCTGGGAATCGAACCGGTGACCTCTGGCTTCGAAGATCAAAGCTCTGTCCACTGCGCCACGGAGGAGACAGTTCCGACAGACAAAATTCACAATGGTTTTCAATTGGTACAGTATAGGTAAAAATATTCGAGAAGTTAAATTTGTTTTTAAAATAAATGGCTGTACCTCCACCTTTATGCACTGTTCTTCCAAAGTAGCTGGTAAGTTTGTATTGACTCTTATGTCATCTCCTCGTAACCAATGTTCGGACGTGTAGAATACATGCTGGCTTTGTCGTATCAAGAAGTATTTTCAGTTCAATAGTTACTGCCGATCTAAAAATTGCGTCCCAAACCAAAATTTGGTATTGTTGTTCAATATGAAGACGCTACTTCCGCACTAACTAGATGATAATTATAAATTCCATCGGCGGTGCTAGGGGCAATCTCACTGATATTATTGACAAAAAAATGTACGCCGCTGACTTTTTAAAAGTTCTTTTTTTTGGTTAAGCAGTAAATTATACAATTTTTTGTCCCTGATAGTGGTTTGTATCTTGCTTTACTTTCGATAAAAAATAATTAAAAACCACTTTATTTCGTGTTTAACGGATCTTTAACGTGCATTTTGGCATTTTCATACCTAAGTATAATTTACCTTCTTTTTATTTTACCATTAGCCATTATTTCTCCTTAATAATAATTTCTGGACGTCTCTGGCCGATCTTGTAGGTATAAAAACAAGAAGATAAATATATAATAAACACAAAACGATATATTGAATATATGTTCTGTATTGGTTCGGCGGATTCATTTAATTAATGGTAGTTATTTGGGTACATGCCAGAAAATAAATTAAAACTACCAAAAAATAAAACAAGTAAATGAATAACTAAAAATCGACGTTTTGTTGGTAAGTCTGCCACCCTTGCACACAGAAAAATTATTCGAAATTCGTGGTATTAATGCAATAAAATAAACTTGAGTTTTTCCCAAAAATTTTAGCTGGAAAAATTTAATAGAAGATGTCATTATCACAATATACCTAGTAAATTATTTTAATGCCCCTAGTTTTAGTAACCTGTTAGTTTGAAGATGGGGTTTGTAAAAGGGGTGATTGTTAGAAAAATGATAATTAAAATACAGTGTGTATTTGTATTTAATTTGAAGGCATTAAAAGTAATATTTTTATTTGTGCTAGTTATGAAAGCCAGTGCTAGTAGCAAGTAGATCAGTTTGATGTCATATATAGGGTCATACAATAAGAGATAAATTAGGTGGACCTTAAAATATAGACAAGATTAAAAAATAAACAAAAAAATTTACCTTATTTTCACCAAAGCAAAAAGTAGGGCGGAATGTGTTGGAACCTAAAAAACATATTAGTCTCAGAGCAGAGTGAACCCTTCAAGTAACGTTAGACCTGTAAGGCTAGAAATTTGTATAGTAATGAGTCATAACACGCTAAGTACGAAAATCATCACCTGGCAGGCATCAGCCGTGCACATCATCACCCTGTATATTTTTGAAAGTTTAAAAATAATAAAAACAAAAAACTTGTAGTTGTAAGCTTGCAATTTTTTAAGAATTTAGTTGATTTATAGTAAGGTTTAAAAAATAATTGACAGGCGTTTTCGATGAGCTCAAGTAACTGCCAGGCGAACTGAAAGGTGTGGATGATTTGGATTGCCATATTTCCAAAACTAATAAAGTTATATGTACCTAATGTGGTATTTTCTGTAAGCTCTTTTAAGATCTTTTTAATGGTATAATAATATACGGGGTGCCTCCCTGTATATTATCACCAGTATCACAGTTAAAAAGATCTTTAAAAAAGCTTTAAGTAAACACCACATTAGGTACATCTAACATTAGTTTTGGAAATATGGTCATCCAAATCAGCCACACCTTTCAGTTCGCCTGGCAGGTACTTGTGCTCATCGAAAACGCTTGTCAATTTTTTTTCGAACCTTACTATGAATAAACTAAATCCTAGAAAATTTCGAGCTTACAGCTTCAAGTTTTTTGTTTTTATTATTTTTTTAAACTATCAAATATATACAGGGTGATAATGTGCACGGCTAATGCCTGCCAGATGATGATTTTCGTATTTAGCATGATATGCCTCATCACTATACAAATTTCCAGCCTTAGAGGTCTAATGTTACTCGAAGGGTTTACTAGCTTTCCTTCTATATTGTATATTTTAGACTAAGATCTTCTTATACTAACCTAGTAAAAACTTCTTGCATCCTTTTGCACTTTTTAGATATTTTTATTTTTTTATATATAATTGCACTATCTAAAAATGAATAAAAATAGTACTAACAAGTATCCCATTCATTATTATTTTTTATTTTATTCAATTTTTATAAGTCATAATGTAAAATTTTACATATAGAAATGATAAATAAAAAACATGCGCATATTTTGGTGATTTGTATTTGATATACAGAGTGAAACTTTATCTATAGTTATAATTCGTAAGTTCTTCGTTATTTAGACTTGAACTGCAGATAAACCAAAATTGACTTCGCACGTTTTGCTTCATTGCTGAACGTTTAACGAAATCCATGATGGCAACCACTTAAACGCTTAACACTAGTTTTAGACCAGAGTTGGGTCGAATACTGAAAATCGGTATTCGAATACGAATACGAATACCGGGAAAAATATTCGAATACCGAATATTTGAATACTTGGAAGAAAAAAGTATTCGAATACTCGCTATTCACGAATAGCCACAATCGGTATTCGAATACTGGAAATAAAAGATTCGAATACTAGAAAAAAAATGATAAAAATTTGAGGACCAATTTTGGTATTTGAATACTGCTTACACATTCCGATATTCAAATATTCGGAACGCCGGTATTCGAATACTCAAAAAAGTATTCGTCGAATACTTAAAAAGTATTCGAATACAGAATCTCGAATACTAACCAAAAAAGTATTCTGCCGAATACCGAATACCAAACACACAAATGTATTCGAATACTATTCGAATACCGGCAAAATATATTCTGAATACTATTCAGAATACTGAGTATTCGAATACGACCCAACTCGGTTTTGGACTAACTATTTTCTTATTTTTTATTACATTTATCCCATAAATCGTAAAAATTCTTAGTGACGGTGTAAGTTTGTCGCTTTTATTCTTTTCATCGATTTATTTAGTAATTAAAACAAAAGCCTGGGACAGGAAACGATGACACCGAAAGTAAAGTAATTGCTTCTTCTATTGAAAATTTCCATATAGGCCAAAACCAAATTGCGCAAAATATTAACATTAACCAAGCAAACGTTTCAAGGATTAAAGACGTCAGTGGATAAAGGTGTTATGTTACAAGTACTTGTTTTGAGTAATTAAGATTTTAACATGTTTGGTCATTTTGGATTTTTTTTTGTTTATTTTTATTTTATTTTTTTGCAGATCTTACATGACAAGCAGACAAAATATTTCTATTTTTATTTATAAAAAAATATATATTGCCATCTCCTAAATTAAAATAGGCAAATATTAACTTATTTCAGTACAAGTATCAGAATACTCAAATGTCACACATAACACCTTCATACACCGATGTCTTCGATTATTCAAAAACATATTACCATCCTCATAAAATCCAACTGCATCAAGCACTATCGAATAACGATTTTAAGAAACGGGTTGAATTTCGTATGTGGGTTTTAGACACAGTGGCAGAAAATTAAAACTTTTTAGTTTTGTCCTGTTTATTGACAAATGTAGATTTCATAACAGTGGATAGGCATAACAACTTCCACTATTATTATGATTTTAATCCACATTAGTTTAGAATTAGAGATAATCAGCACAGATGGTCAGTAAATGTGTAAGGCGGGATAATGGGTCAAAATCTGATTGGTCCGTATTTTTATGAAAAATATTTAAATGGCATAATGTTTTTTAAATTTTTCGACAAATCAACTTTCTCTCCTATTATAAGATATTCTGTTGGAAATACGAGGAAGGATGTGGCTTCAAATGGATGGCACCCATTTTCATCGCGGGGTTCAAGAATTCTTAAATGTCAATTTTGCAAATCGATGGATTGGAAGAAATGGGCCTCACAATTGGCCCCCGAGGTCACCCGACTTGACTGCGCCCGACTTCTTTTTATGGGGACACATAAAAGGACTCGTTTACAATACTCCTCCAACAACTCAAGAAAATACGAAGGAGCGTATTAAAGAAGCTTTTCAAAACATTACCCTAGAAAATGTTGTTCAAAGTTGCCTAAGGTTTTAAGAAAATAATACGTTCATGTTTAGAGGCCGACGGTCGTCATTTTGAACACTTCTTAAAGTAATTTTTTCATTTTATTTACATATTTTTCTGTTCATTTTTAATATTGTAACTATCTCTTGAAATTTAAAGTATTATTAATTAAATTATGTATTAGTTCTGTTGTTTGTTACACGAAATTCTGACATGTCAAATTAGCATAGGTCACTTGATAAACAATAAGTTTCTTAAATTCGGTGTTTATTTCAAAGATTTGCATTTTCCATGAAAATGGAAAAAGCTAGGTATAGAGAAGTATTAAAGTAATCGTTAGATATTTAAATAAAAAACTTACTTTTATTTTAGGCGTAGAAATCAAAATAAAATATTATACAGGGTGTTCCATTCAAAAAATATAACTTTAATAATTTTTGTGCTTTTGGAACACTCTGTACATTATGAAAATAATTTTAAATTGTACTTCCCATAGTTATCTATCTATCCCAAAAAAAAATCTTAATAAAATTAAATAATAAAGCTGTAATATTCCGTGTCGTTTAAGGTGAATAACCCTGTATTTATACTAATAATTACTAATATTTTATTAGTTATCAAAATTTTATTTATTTTTTCTTAAAACATTAGTTTTAATATGACAACATTGCTTCTAATTTATTTAAAATTTTAAAAGAAGTAAAGGAGAGTCCACACTAGAAAATAAAGGCGCAATGCGCTTTTTCGTACGAAAATTCTCCGTCAACATAGAAACTGCCGTAAAAAGGTCGTGTTTAAAAGAATGATGGTTTTATATTTTTGGCAAATGTTTTTTCCACATTTTGTGCGTTAATGTTTAATATATTTTGTAAAACTAATTAGCATAAAAGCAAAAAAAATATTGGTTTCTACACTTTTCTCAGGAAAGAGATTAATCGTGGTAGAATAGGAAAAAGAAAAGGTAGGCGTCGGTAATGATATAAGCAGAATTAAATTTAATTATACTTTGTAAATATTCAAAAAACGTGATAAGACCTACCTGATTTTCTTGCTGATTCATATTATTATTTATTCTACTTTATTCATAAATAAACATAACCAATACCAAAACAACAACAAAACCTGCAAAAATAAGGATTTTACGTCGTAATTTTAAGATCGTTACGTCGAAAGTTAAAGTTAATCGAACTTTCGCGTAAATGACCTTGAAGGTGGAGTAAAATAATTCAGCCAATAAGAAACCAGAATCTCTTTACGCTACGCCTCCGCTCCGCCGTTTATCTTCTAGTGTGGACTCTCTAAAGACAATGCCTTCAAAATTTGACGGAAATTTTCGCGCCATAAATTGTGTGCCAGTGTTAGTTGTGCAGGGAATTAGTAATAAACAAACATTAGCTAAAATAAGTTAAAACTGTAAAAGTATAGCTTTAAATTTTAATAAATAAGACAGTGTGTTGTTAAATAGTGCTGAAATTAAAGAAACATAATAGAGTGCATAAAAAACGAGTAATATTGGGACTAATTTAAACTACCGCCGACTAAAATTCTACTTAATAAGTATAAGATTATAACTAAATATTTAAAATATGAATAAACTGTATTGTATTTATTTTGTGTTTCCGCCCTGTTTGACGAATTAAAATTAATTTTTAAATGGTAAAATTAAATCGTCAGATAAAAATCAAAACATTTCCGATGACATCATAAATATTGTCAAATCCTCCAATTACAAGAAATTTGCTTTAGCTAGAACTTCCACCATAAACTCTGAGTTAGTTGACACGACATTGTAAAAGCCGCTTTTTAAAGACACAAGTTACATGTACAAAAAAAATAGCCTTTCGGTTTGTTCATTTAATGCTAAACTTTTTTATCATTATTTCTTTTATAACAAGTAGTTCTAAGTAGTTTTACTCTTTTTTTTAGCCATGCAATAGATTAAAAGATGCCTTTTAAATTAAAGCTCAAGAAATCCAGACATTACAGTGTAGTCTCCAAGAGTTTGTTTGTTATATCAGTGGAGATTTTAGATGGAACAAATGTGGAATGTACTTTGTCATCAGAAAGTACTGGACAGGATTGTCTTGATGTTGTGTGCCAAAAATTAGGTTTAAATCAACCAAAATTTTTTGGACTTCAATATGTTAGTTGCAATAATGAAAACAACTTGTGTTGGTTGGAACTTGATAGACCCATAAAAAGGCAATTGGACAAATATGCAAGGGCGTTATCAGTATATCTGCGTGTCATGTATTATGTTATTTCTGGGGTTAGACTTATAACTGATGAAGTTACTAGGTAGGTATTTTTAGAATTAAATATTTCGATCACAACCTTTTAGATGTTTAGAATGGGGACCGTGTGTCTAGATCTTCACCATCTAGTGGCTGTCATCTAAACAATTTATTCAATTTTAAGACATGCTTTATTTGTTATGAATTACACAGGTATACAGGGTTTAAATTGTCTGAAATTAAATAACAGTTTCTTATAGATTTTAAGGTGCTGAATAACGAAAAAATTATTCCATCACGTAAGGATTTTTAGAAAAATGAATCAGTGTTATCCTAGTATGAAAATGCTCTTATAACAAATTTTATTTATGACATTTACTTTACTTGTGACTAGTTATTGAAAATATGTAGTAAAATGTCTTCTCCAGCGCTGCCAGAACGTGGGTAAATCGATCCCTTTTCCTAGCATCGCCCCCGCATGCACACAGCGGCAGCGTCGCGATTGGTCGCGACGTATGCGGCTGGCAAATCGAGGGGAAATTATTTCCCTGCCAAGCGACGCGCTTACCTTACTTCAAGAAAGTGGTTAAATATTTTCTAGGCAGTAAGAGAAGTTCAAACCATTTCGAATTAGTGGAAAACATCAGAGACAACAATGAGACGAGCAACTAAATGTAAATAAATTATCCGAGAGAGAGATAGCTGCTGGGCCTTCCTTGTCTGTCTTCAAGGAAGGCGAACGCAGATGGCGCGTGAGTCGACTTTATCGTTTGCCCGCCAAATTCAAATTATATAGCTGTGCTATGTTTGCCCTTAATGTTAGGTACTTGTTTTTGTTTCCTATTAATATAAAATATTGGGGTTTAGTTCAATAATAACACACACCTTATTAAAAATGTAATTTATTTGGTTTTTATAAAGATTTTTTCTTACAGATAACAATGTCAATATTACCTTAAATTATCTGTTGAAAAGCACAAATTTAATATATACACTGTGATCACTAATAAAAGTCAATATTCAAAGTCCAATTAAAGGTAAAAAACCACGAAACACACAATAAATCACAGAAAATGTAAACAAACTGTCCAAACAAATCGGCCATTGAAAAATATTAAACACAAATATCGATTAACTTTTCGGCGTGACTGCCTGCGGCAACGTTGTCAAGTTAAAAATATTCGATTCATGGTATATTTCCTTTCCCTTAATTAGATGTGAGCCAAAAAAGGACATTAAAGTTTACATGCAGAAATTGTAAACAACTTGGCAAACAGGGCAAAGCGATGATTGCTCCATCTACGATAGCCTGCCATGATGAAAGACAAAGACCTATTTATTGGAACTTGCGTTAAACCAGAAAGAGATAAATACAATGGACAAATTGTTAGGACCAGTTACTCGTCTCATTCTTGTCTCTGAAAACATGTTAGAAAATTTCTTAAAATTGGGGTGCAATACGAGCTTAAAAGTTAATTTTTTAAAATCTCACTTGGACTTCTCTTTGTGACACTTTATTGCTTATTCCTTTTTGCTTCATTTTTTTTTGTATAATTTGTAATATAATATGTTAATCTGCAGGTTTTTTTTTTAATTATTGTTGGTTTGTAGCTTTTTTGTTACATTTTCACATTTGTTTTTAATTTTAAGTTGTCGGTCATTTCTAGTGTTGGTTTTGTATACAATATGAGCAACGCTGTTTGGTTCATCGGCAGGCAATAGAATAACAAAACAAGCCCTATTAGTCACGCATGTTTTTGTGCTGGGATTTAGTTAGATTGTCTTTTTTCTCACATTGCCTATGTGTTATGTTATTTATTTAACTGAACCTGTAATTTAATTTAATTTGACTTTTTATATATTTTTAATCTTTTATGTAGATGTTTGTTCTATTTATTTGCATTTATTGATATTTTTCCTTAAATCTACATTTTTATACCGCTTTGTCAATAGGAATCTCGTTCTTTTGATAATAAACCATATTTTCACTTTGACTTTGACTTTTCGAAAAATCTTGGGGATTTAAGTGCGGAACTGGGCGAGAAATTCCAACAAGATATAAAGGCTATGGAAGGACGTTATGAAGGGAGATGGAATGTTAGCATCATTGCAGACTATTCTTGGATCTATCAGAGGGATACTGAGGCGAATAAACACATACAAAAATTTTTAAAATGAAGCTTCTCTGACAGGCGGAAGAGGTACTACAGGGATTAATATAAATTTATTATGCACCTTAGTTAGGTTTTGATATCATAGAAACCCATATGTGTATATAAGCTTTATTTTTTAAATTTATTTTAATAAAACTTCCTTTTACACATTAAATTAATATATTTTTTTATATCTCATATATTTGAAAAATCTTATGTATCTCACTAGTATATTTGAATCCAGCGCTACATAATTACTTAATATATCTACATACATATACCAAACCATATCCGAATAATCAATTTTTAAGAAAGTTAATTTTGCATACCTGTGGTATTTAGGAAACAATTAATAAATTAATTATTATACTCCACCTCAGTACCACTGCGTTACCATTAGTAGTAACGCAGCTAAGCAGTAATGCAGTTGTAGAGTTTAGGTAGTTTTAGCTATAATTTTAAAATTTTAATAAAAGCTGTAACAATATAAAGATTTTCTATTAAGGAAAACATTAAAATATAAACAAACCATAAAAGCTGTTAAAAAATATAAAATTTACCTAAATACCAAGACACAACACACAACTCAAGACCAATAGAATAAATACTCTTGCATTGTTGAGGGCATTACATCAAGGTGAAAAGGTTTTTTTGTTACGGTAGACAAAATAGTCGGAGAACCGAAATAGTAGTGATTTAAGCAAGGTTGAAAAGTTAAGTTGTAATAACCTAATTTTTTTAATCTGAGACAAATTTAAAAAAAATAGATAGATTAATTCAAGAGGAAGATTTATATGTAC
Organism: Listronotus bonariensis; assembly: GCA_014170235.1. NCBI lineage: Eukaryota > Metazoa > Arthropoda > Insecta > Coleoptera > Curculionidae > Listronotus > Listronotus bonariensis. The sequence goes on from JACEGR010001347.1 coordinate 113,729, forward strand.
GATAATATCAAAAAAAAACATATACAAAGTGTTTAAAAAATTGTTTACATTTAAAATTCGATATTACTTAACGAATGTTGATGCGTTTTTTTAATAGACAGAGTGATTCAAAAGGAAGGTTTATATGTATAATAATATAAAAAAAACATACGGCTTAAAAGAAATATAAGGTGTGATACATTTTTGAAAAGGTCATATTTTAACCACTTTAATAGTGAAAAAATATACAGGGTGTTCCAATTAAAATTTACAAAAATAACCAAGTCAAAAATGCGTCATCTTATAAAAAAATTTAAAGCATATCTAAAATCTGTATAAAAAGTTGCTATGAAAATGTTTTTAAAAAATACAAAAAATTCTAATAATAAAAAAGTTATGAAGGATTAAAGAAAACGCAAGAAATTAAGAAACGCGCTGTAGCGAGTAAAAGACGCAAGATAGCGAATTTCGATTTTCACCAGTAAGTTTGGCTTAAAATATGAGCCTCGCAAACGGCGGTCATTTTTTTGTGTAAAACGTACAGAAACATGAGTTTCCTATAAAATGCGTCGAATTTGGCGCACCTGTTGTGAAATCATGTTTTACAAGTAAAATACTTAATAATACTTTTTACTTTAATTTTAGGATTAAAGAAATCAAAATTCTAAACAATTTCATACATGTTTTCGGCCAATAATCTCGCATACAAATAAGCCAGCGCGAAAAGAAATGTAGCTTTTATACTACCAAACGGTGGGTAGGGCCAGTGGCGCAACTAGCCACTGATTTTTGGGTGGGCTTAAGCCCCAGTTTATAGACTAGATTTGCTGAAAAACACAAATACATTTTAAGTGCCCGATAATTTTGAGGGTGCTAATTGCCGTCTTGGAAGGGCTAAGCCCACCTAGTCCCCCCTAATTGCGCGCCTGGGTTTTTGACCAATAGGGTGAAGCGGCGAAATTGAATCAGTATAATTAGATTGCATTAGTTATAATGCAAAGGCAAAACCAAACTATTTCCTAATTAGTTAACTAGTATCCAAATCACTATGAAATGATGCTTACTTCCTCGCACGATTATTTCGTCATATTTGAGAGAGTACAGATGAAAGGGTACAGTAGGATTATTTCATTTAAGTTTAACTTTCCTCAAGAATCCTATGATTTTCAAAAGGATAGAATGGAATTGGACTTCCTGGCGGACCGCAACATAAAAACTGATATCTTTTTTTCTTTTGAAAATAATTAATGAGAGCATCAATTGCCAAAGCCTTTTAAGTAAAATTAATTTTCGTGGTTCCCCAAGGAACACAAGAGAACATTCTCTTCTGGCTGTATATTTTTATAGAAGCAACTATGGCAGATTTTCTCCTATCACAAGAATTCTTATGAATGGAATAGGGTACACAAAGACTTCTTTAGTTCCTCCTTTAATTTATTTAAATAAAAAAATGTCATGCGTTTTGAACTGTGATATGTGATGTGATAACATTAGATTATTTATTTTTAGTGCAATTCATATACTATTACTTAATTATTGTGCATATTTAATTTATTTGTAAACCATGTAAATTTGTAAATGGGTTTTGCCCGTAAATAAATAAATGAAATGAAAATGTTTTATTAGCAACAAGAGGTAATAACAGAACGCGCCTAATATTTACTTAAATAATTTTGGCGTATTTTTAAAAATAAAGGTCTCTTTTTCATGTCTCATATTTTTAGTTATAACTCGCCCTGTATATTACCAATCGGAGTAAAATTTTATGTTTATCAGTTTTGGACCATTCGACCAGTTTTTCCAAAAGGACGTTTAAAAATTCAAAAATTTCGGATTCATTTGTCCTCTTGTAACACCTATCCTGGGACACACTGTATATACAGGTGTGGAAAATCTTTATTCGCCCTTTGCAATTCCCCAAGTGGAAAAGGAGTGTTACTGAATATACTGAATCACATAAGTTCGACGGAAACAGAGCATGCGATGTTGTCTAATGCACAAATTACTCCCCTATCAGGATACTGGCGCCGACGGTTTTCGTTTTGCATGTAGCGTTCGGTTATTCAACAGTGCTGCCAGAGACTTTCGGGGATTTTTGATGACAAGGTAAAAATGGATTTTTAAAATAAAAACGGGGATTTTTGACGATTTGGAAGGTAGTCTACTCTGATCGCCATATAACGTCCCTAACGTTGAATATGGCTATATTTTGAATTATTAGAATGGTGTATAAACACCATTTTAAAGGTACGTTTAGATCTTACTCTTTTATTGCATGATATTTACGTCAGATAGAAATTCTGACTAGTGTAAACAATCAAAAATTAATATCAGACGTACATTATTGACCGTGTACATTAGCGAACCACGCGGGGGATTTTTATCTTAACCCACCTGGCCACACTAATGGTGTTCAATTCAGTAGCATGGTAGACATACATGGGGAGTGCAACTCCTTGTTATATATTATTTTGGTGCATTTTTTACGTAAATATTAAATATTTGAGTATTCTAAAAAAATAATAATTTAAATGCAATAAATCCTAATAAGTCGGAAGCATAATTCTTTTTGCAATTTGGGTCTAAACAAAACTTACAAAAAAAAAAAATAAAGTAAATTTAAAAAAATATATTCCCTAAAAAAATAAAAAGAATATAAAAGTATTTTTAACGGAAATGTTTATACAATGTGAAAAATCTTTATAAAATCTTAGTTATGGTTCTAAAAGAAATCCCCCATTTTTAGCAAGACAATGTTTCAATCTGTTATTAAATTCGGTTCTTTTTGGTTTTAAAGCATTTAAGATGATATGCTACCGGGTGGTGCAAGGCACCAGGCGGCAATACTGCGGAAGCGGAAATTTTGAAAAAGGGCGGAAATACAACAGTATCACAGCCGTTCCTCAGTTAATGGAGGTGCAAGTGGCACATCATGATTACATATACACTTCCTATAATTTTGTTAACAGCCGATGGTTTCAAAGTTTTATAATAATTTTAAAAATTGTACTGTTCACTGGTACAAGACCTTTTTTAAATAATGCAAACCTCCTAATTATTTCTTCTGCTGAATTACCAGCATAGTACTACTTAATAATTTGTACTCTTTGTCAACGATATTGACTAAAACTAAAAAAATCTAAATTTAGCAGGATTAGCAGCAGTTTGCAACACAGCAAACGGCTTGCCTGTAAAAATAAATTTCAAAGTATTCTAGTTGATCCAACTCTGAAAAAAATTCTGTCCGCAAACCTAGTTCCAAAAGCCCTAAATTGATATTTTTATTTTCCCTAAAAGTCCCTAAATTTTAAAAATTAAATATACATTCTAAAATCACAAAAATAAAGTAAAAAAGGTAATAACATTTTTTTTACTTTATTGACATATGACAACGCCGGGGGATTGCACAGGGCTTTCTTTAGGTGTATAAAAGCTGCTTGACAATCTTCAGTCCATTCGTAGCTGTTGTTGTTTTCCGTAAGACGTCTTGCAATGTAGGCAATCCCATGTATGAACCGTCTGTAATAGGTACACAATCCCAGAAAACTTTTAATTTCATGCCTGTTCTTTGATACAGGCCAGTTTTGAATAGCTTCAGTTTTTTCTGGATCGGTTATTACTCCTTCGGTAATTATATGCCCTAGGTACTTTACTTTTTTCTGGAAAAGGTGACATTTCTTTAGACTAAGCTTCAGATGGGCGGATCTAAGTTTCTGAAAAACCTCTTTAACATTTTTCAGGTGGTGGTCAAATGTTTTTATAAGAATTATAATGTCATCTAGATATACTAAGCAGGTTTTCCGAGTTAGTCCCCGTAATGTCAACTCCATCAAACGTTCAAAAGTAGCGGGGGCATTGCATAAACCAAATGGCATAACATTAAACTGCCACAGTCCGTTTCCAGTTGAAAAAGCACATTTTTCCTTGTCTTCCGGATGAAGTTCTACTTGCCAATAGCCACTTTTTAGATCTAATGTCGAAAAACATTTTGATCCGGTGAGTGTATCTAGGGTATCGTCTATTCTTGGTAGTGGAAAACTGTGTTTCTTCGTGACGTCATTCAGTCTTTTAAAGTCAACACAAAATCTGGTGGAACCATCTTTCTTCTTGACTAAGACTATCGGAGATGACCATGGACTCTGAGATGGCTCTATAATGCCTTGTTTTTGCATGTCTCCTAATAACTTTTCGATTTCGTCTCTTTTGGCTAAAGGAATTCGCCTTGTTGGTTGTTTTATTGGGGATGCATCAACAGTGTTTATCCGATGTTGAACTATGTTGGTTTTTCCCACATCATTTTCTGACAAAGAGAAAACATTTTGATTTCTTCTTAAAAGTTCTTCCATCTTAAATACCGGAGCCGAATCTAACAGATTTTGATGAAGTCACCAGGTCTTGCAGAGCATCAAGTAGTTTACGTGTGGGGACTCCTGCAGGTATGGTACCGGGATAGGTAACTATCATAGAAGCAGGTTGACAGGTACCGATTTTGTCACCTGTCTTGGCTTATTGCGAGAAATCTTTCAGGTTCATCATTTGGACAAATACCATATTTCTTTTGTTTGCGTCAAAGTTCTTGCCGCTAAAATTACTTTAGCGTATAGTGGACTATTTTTAACTGGTTCTCCTTCTTCTAAGTCTCCACATTTTACTTGGATAATAGTTTCTGAGCTTGGCGGTAGTATAACATTTTCAGTAAGTACAACTTCTCGAATTGATGTTCCATTACTCTTTGGTAGTCTCATCACGATCTCTTCATTTTAGTCCGCAGTATCCGTTGTGGTAGGTCCAGTACAAACTTTTGATTTTCCATAATGTCTAGGCCAAGAATAACTTCGTCCATGATGTCGGCAACAAACACGACATGTATAAATGATGTTGTCCCTAGGCTTATTCTGGCTTCATGTATGCCTTTTATTGGTATAACTTCTTCATTAGCAGTTTCTAAGAGGTAATTTTTCTAAGGGCGGAATATTTTACAATGAGCTACGATACAGGAAAAGTTATAACTGAAAATATGAAAAATGCCCAGTAGCAAATGTTGTAGAGAAAGGAAGCAAGATTTTTAAGAAAATTTAATAATTTTAAATATTTTTAAAAAATCGCTACCTTAACCCTTCAGTAGTGACGTCGGTCTCCCAAACCGGTTTAAACATTTTAACTAAAATATGTACTTTTAATAATGTTTTAATATTTCTACTATTGAAAATTAATTATTAACAAAAAAAAAAAAATAATACGTTTATAATTTTGGTTTTATTACCAAAAAAACAACTAAAACTGGTTTATTACAGAGTAATTAGAGCGTCATTGCACATTGCACATTTGTCAGTTGTGAAGAAACTGCTGGTAACTCCATTCTTATTATATTTTTTCTTTGTTAGTATATTTCGTGAGAGTATGTTTTCTCCACAAAGATTCATTTCCCATAAAGCATGGTCCTCTATTTTTTCTAACTCTTCGTTAGGTTCAAACTCCTGTTCTGTATCTGAACTCTCTTCATATACAGGGTGTTATTTAATAAGTGTCCGATATTTCAGAGAGTGATTTTTCAAGTATTTTTAAGGTAAAAAGTTCCTATGAACGTGTGGTCTAAGATGCTTCGCTTTCAAGATACAGGGTGTCAAAGTTTTATTTTTATTTATGTTTTTTCTGCATAGTTTCTTAAATAATGCCGATTTCCGAATGAAAATTGGTACCTGGGGGTTTTTTGACATGAGAAATTTGAATTTGTTCTTAATTTAGCTCTTACTTGTAGAGGGCGCTAGCCACATGTATATTCTCACTTTCAAAGGCTCATGACTTTTTGTACAACCCTGTATTTACATTTTTGTTAAAAGAAATGGATTCCTTAGTCATTTTTACGTAAAAAGGTACTCTTATTAGATGACGCTAGGAGCAATCGTTTCCGAAATATTTTAGTTTAAAATAATCGATGCATACGCTTAGTAATAAATATGCTAAGTAAAAACCGCCGAAAATGACGGTTTTATCAAGTAGCCTAGTCAATGCATTTTGTTTGTGTGGTCATGTAAAAATTCAGACATAATACAATTTTGACGTACAGTTGAGTAGTAGGTAATAAATATTAGTGAGTTTTTTTAAAATGGTAAATTTTACCAATGCTGAGTATGCTGACATGCATTTTACATACGGACTTGCTAATGGAAATACTTATGAAGCTAAACGTTTGTATCAGGAGCGTTATCCGAATCGCATAGTTCCAACTCCAAAAACTTTTTCAAGAATCCACGGTCGGTTAAGAGAAAAGGGAACATTTGAGAAAGCTAGTCACCTGTCAGGTGCAGTTCGAACGGTAAGAACCCCAGATATCGAAGATGCAGTCCTTAATATGGTAGAAGAACAGCCGGATACAAGCACCAGGAAAGTAGCGTTTACGTTAAATATTTCTCATTTTCTGGTATAGAAAATTTTAGTGGATAATTTATTGTTCCGTATCACCTCGTATAAAAACACGTGTCTTCGTTTTTATACCTTTATTAACAATGGAACGTAACTATGGTTACAACAACGACAAAATCTACTCTTGTCAATGTCTCGAAGTTTACAACACAAAAGTCGAATTTATACTGACTAATCCGAAGTTTCCCGTCGCCCTTTTATAGTATGGTGGAAGAGTAAAGAATGATCTAGAATATTCGAGAAATATCGTGAAAATTCCATAGTACATGATGGCATAAAAGTTATTAATAGATAATTCGGGCGTTTTCGGAAACCTTCGAAAGTGATGAAAGAACTTGGAAAAATTAAGGTAAATTATTTAAATAAATTAACAAACTAAATTAAATGATCCTAACTCTCTAAAATTCTATAACCTAAACACATTTTTGAAAGTCTGTAACATTGCCCCCTTCCAAGTCTTGATCGTCTCGATCAAGTATCTTCACTGTCTTGATAACGGCTTAGCCTTTCTAGATGTACTACTTTCATCTTTGCCTGTGGACTCTTCTGTATACGGTACACCAGATCATTAAGCCGTGTCACCACTTTATATGGTCCCTCCCATGACTTCTGTAGTTTCGGTGAACGCCCCTTGGTTCTTCTTGGATTGTATAACCAAACTTTTTCACCGACGACAAATCCCTGATGGTTAGCTTTCAAGTCATAGCGGGATTTCATACGGTCACTTCCTTTTTGTAACTTGGTACGCACCTCTTCATGTATCCTCTGTAGCTGTTTACTTAGTTGACTTACATAGTCTTCTGCTGGTTCTTCATTGGTGGAAGGTCGTCCTGTAAGCAAGTCAACTGGAAGACATATTTCCGCTCCGAAAATGATTTTAGCAGGTGTTTCGCCAGTAGTCTCGTGAATTGCGGAGCGGTATGCTAATAAAAACGGCTGTATACAGTTATCCCAGTCACTTTGTTGGTCATTTACTTTAATTTTCAGGTAGTTATCAAGTGTTCTGTTAAACCGCTCTACCATGCCATCGGACTGGGGATGAAGAGGTGTTGTTCTTGTTTTATGGATTCCCAGGAGATTACAAAGGTTCTTGAAAAGATCAGACTCAAAGTTTCTGCCTTGATCGGAATGTATTTCTCTAGGAACTCCATAGCGACAAATCCATTGTTGAAATAATACATCGGCAACAGTTATAGCTTCTTGATTTGGGATTGGGTAGACTTCTGGCCATTTACTGAAGTAATCCATCGCTACCAAGATATAGCGATTCCCTGATTTACTAACTGGAAATGGCCCTGCTATGTCTATGGCAATTCTTTCAAAAGGTGCCCCTACATTATATTGCTTCATCTTGCCATGGCTTCGTGTTTTGGGCCCCTTGCTGGAAGCGCAGTCCTTACACCTTCTGCACCAGTCTTTTACGTCTGCACGGCTTCCCAGCCAGTAGAACCTTTCTCGAACCTTTTCCAGAGTCTTCATAACTCCGAAATGGCCACCTCCTACACCATTATGCAAGGCTTGCAATACTTCAGGGATCCTTTTGGTTGGTAGGATTATCTGATGTTTATGTGTTTTGCCGTCAGAACTTTCCCAGACCCTTTGTAATAGGCCATCTTTAATAATCAAAGAGTCCCATATGGCCCAGTACCCCTTATGTCTTGGAGACTTGGAGGCTATTTTCTGATATGGCGGTCTTTCCAAATTTTCTGTCTTAAGTTTGATAATGTCTCCAAGATCGGGATCTTCTAGTTGTTCTTTGGCCAAGATTTTAGGATCCCATTCTTGAGAGCACTGGAGACGTGTTCTTCGGCAGTGAAATTCATCAGGATCTTCATGTTCTTCTCGTTTGCTGCAGTGTTTACAATCATCCGGGCAAGGTCGTCTTGATAAAGCGTCAGCATTCTTATGGTTCAGTCCCCTTCGATGTTCAATTTTGAAATCATATTCTTGAATGCGTTGTAGCCATCGTGCTATCTGACCTTCAGGGTTCTTGAACTGAAGCAACCATTTAAGTGATGCATGGTCCGTTCTTAGGTGGAATTTCTGGCCATACAGGTATTTATGAAAATGCTCTAGGGATTTAACAATAGCCAAAAGTTCTTTTCTGGTGACACAATAATTTCGTTCAGGTTTGGAAAGGACTTTGCTAAAATAGGCTATTACTTTTTCTTGGCCATCTTGCATCTGTGACAAAATTCCACCAATAGCAGTGTTGCTCGCATCAGTGTCCACAATAAATGTTTGATTTGGTTGTGGATATGACAACACCGGGGGATTGCACAGGGCTTTCTTTAGGTGTACAAAAGCTGCTTGGCAATCTTCAGTCCATTCGTAGCTGTTGTTGTTTTCCGTAAGACGATGTAATGGTCTTGCAATATCGGCAAACCCATGTATGAACCGTCTGTAATAGGTACACAATCCCAGAAAACTTCTAATTTCATGCTTGTTCTTTGGTACAGGCCAGTTCTGGATAGCTTCAGTCTTCTCTGGATCAGTTTTTACTCCTTCTTCGGTAATTATATGCCCTAGGTACTTTACTTCTTTCTGGAAAAGGTGACATTTCTTTGGACTAAGCTTCAGCTGGGCGGATCTAAGCTTCTGAAAAATATCTTCAACATTTTTCAAGTGGTCGTCAAATGTTTTCCAAGAATTATTATGTCATCTAGATATACTAAGCAGGTTTTCCAAGTTAGTCCCCGTAATGTCAACTCCATCAAACGTTCAAACGTAGCGGGGGCATTGCATAAACCAAATGGCATAACATTAAACTGCCACAGTCCGTTTCCAGTTGAAAAAGCAGATTTTTCCTTGTCTTCCGGATGAAGTTCCACTTGCCAATAGCCACTTTTTAGATCTAATGTCGAAAACCATTTTGATCCGGTGAGTGTATCTAGGGTATCGTCTATTCTTGGTAGTGGAAAACTGTCTTTCTTCGTGACATCATTCAGTCTTCTGAAGTCAACACAAAATCTGGTGGAACCATCTTTCTTCTTGACTAGGACTACTGGAGATGACCATGGACTCTGAGATGGCTCTATAATGCCTTGTTTTTGCATGTCTCCTAATAACTTTTCGACTTCGTCTCTCTTGGCTAAAGGAATTCGCCTTGGTGGTTGTTTGATTGGCGAGGCGTCTCCGGTGTTTATCCGATGTTGAACTACGCTGGTTTTTCCCAAATCATTTTCAGATACGGAGAAAACATCTTGATTTCTTTTTAAAAGTGCTTCTAACATAGATACCTGGACTGGATCTAACAAGGATTTTGATGAAATCACCAGGTCTTGCAGAGCATCAGGTAATTTACTTGTGGGGATTCCTGCAGGTGCAGTTAAGGTGGAGGTAACTATCATGTTAGCAGGTTGACAGGTACCAACTATGTCACCTTGTTTGACTTGTTGAGGGTAATCCTTTAGGTTCATCATTCGGACAAATACCATGTCTCTTTTGGTTTGCGCCAAAGTTCTTGCTGGTAGAATTCCTTTAGCGTATAACGGACAATTTTCTACTGGTTCGACTAAAACGATTTCACCTTCTTCTGAGTCTTCAAACCTTGCTTGTATGATGCTTTCTGAGTTTGGCGGTAGAATGACATCTTCTGTGAGGATAACTTCTCGAATTGAAGCTTCACTACTCCGTGGTAATCTCATTACGATCTCTTCATTATTGGTTCGTAGTACCCGTTGTGGAAGATCTAGTACAAACTTCTGATTTTCCATAATGTCTAGGCCAAGAATAACTTCGTCCAGGATGTCGGCAACAAACACGACGTGGATAAACGTTGTTGTTCCTAGGGTTATTCTGGCTTCGTGTATGCCTTTAACTGGTATAACTTCTCCATTAGCAGTTTCCAAAAGGTAATTCTTTACAGGGCGTAATATTTTACAGTGAGCTACGATGTTCGGCTTCACGATGGTATGTGTGGAACCAGTATCTAAGACCATTTCGCAGTCCTGACCGCACACATTTCCAGGTACTACCAAGCTGGAGCCATTGTTCTGCAGCCGGGATACTCTAATTATTGTTGTTGATGGGGCTTGGTAGCACTGGGAGTTTTCCGGATTACTTGCAGGGGCATTCGATCTGGTACAATTTCTGTGAATGTGCCCCTCTTCACCACACTTCCAACACAGGATTCTATTTCTTCGACGGAAGGTCATGCTTTTGTTGTCTCCATCTACTTGTTTTTGACGTAGAATTTCTTGCAGCTGTTGTATTACTGTTGTCAAATTATCATTTGGATTGCTGACTTCTGGTACATAGTTTGTTCTTCGAAGTCTTGCCTGAGTTCTGGATGTCTGCTTAGCCGTTTCAAACTGAAGTGCGTAGGCAAGAGCTTCTGAAATTTTCTTTAGTCTGGCCATTCTTAATGCTTGGTTCATATCCGGATCGCGCAGCCCTTCAATGAAACTGCCTACCGCCAATTCTTGCTTAATCTCTTCCGGGTACGATGGATACGTCAAATTAACTAGACGTACAATGTCCGCTTCGTACTCCTGAAGACTTTCATTGTACTTCTGTCTTCGTCCTTGTAACTGCGCCTTATAAACTTCTTGCAGATGGGTTTCGCCGTACCTCATCTCCAGGAACATGACAATCGATTCATAGTCAGACTGCTTTTCATCGGGGATGTTTCTTAACACCTCCATGGCTTCTCCTCGAAGAGCAAGTACCAAAGCTCGAGCCTTTTCTGGTGGGCTCCAATTATTGCCGTTGGCAGCAGCCTCGAATTGTCGAAGGTATGTAACCCACGGTACCTTTCCATCGAAAGTTGGTGGTTTCATAACAGTAGTTGAATTACCACTTTCTGCAACGACACCAGTATTAGCTATTTTTTTATCTGTCGCTGTACTTCTTGTTGAATGTGGCTTTGAAGTTGATAAACTTTATCTTCAACCGACTGTTGTATTTCTTGCATATCTTCTTTAACATCTTCCTTTGTAAGTTTTAGTTCGAGTAACATTTCTTGCCTCATTTCATCTTGACTTTGTTGAAATTCTCCCTTTAAGTGTTCTCGAATCTTTACCAACTTTTCTTTGAGCTCATGCTTCATTTGTTCTTGGCTTTTCTTTATGTCTTTTTGAATTTTCTCCATTTGTCGTCTTGTTTCTTCTTGACTAATTTGAATTTCCCGCTTCATTTCTTTTTGGTTGGTCTTCATTTCTTCTTGACTTTTCTTCATTTCTTCTTGACTTCTCTTCATTTCCTCTTGATTAGCCTTTATTTCTTTCTTGAGGTCTTCTTTCAACAATTCTTGGCTGTTCTTCATGTCTACTTTAAGGGATTCTTGACTGTTCTTCATGTCTACTTTAAGGGATTCTTGACTGTTCTTCATGTCTACTTTAAGGGATTCTTGACTGGTCTGCATTTCCTTCTTTATTTCTTCTTTCAGGGATTCTTGACTGTTCTTCATGTCTTCTTTCAGGTTTTCTTGGCTGGTCTTCATTGCTTTTAGATCTTCTTTCAGGGATTCTTGACTCGTCTTCATTTCTTTTTTAAAGTCTTCTTGTTTTTCCATCATTAGCTTAATAAGTGAACTTATTTCCTCCATCGCTTCAGTTTGCTTTCTTGTCTCTACTGGCATTCAATCTTCTTAACCACTTCCTCAGGTAATCTCGTTCCGCTTCTGACACCAAATGTTCCGTATCACCTCGTATAAAAACACGTGTCTTCGTTTTTATACCTTTATTAACAATGGAACGTAACTATGGTTACAACAACGACAAAATCTACTCTTGTCAATGTCTCGAAGTTTACAACACAAAAGTCGAATTTATACTGACTAATCCGAAGTTTCCCGTCGCCCTTTTATAGTATGGTGGAAGAGTAAAGAATGATCTAGAATATTCGAGAAATATCGTGAAAATTCCATAGTACATGATGGCATAAAAGTTATTAATAGATAATTCGGGCGTTTTCGGAAACCTTCGAAAGTGATGAAAGAACTTGGAAAAATTAAGGTAAATTATTTAAATAAATTAACAAACTAAATTAAATGATCCTAACTCTCTAAAATTCTATAACCTAAACACATTTTTGAAAGTCTGTAACATTATTATATCCCTATGATGTTCAAAGAGTTCAGGCACTGCTACCTCGTGACTTTCCCTTACGTATAAATTTCTGTCGTTGGTTTCTCCAATGCCTTATTCAAAACCCTTTGTTTCAAAACCTTATCCTGTTTACCGACGAAGCAAATTTCTCACGTAACGCTATACGTAATTTTCATAATAATCATATGTGGTCAAATGAAAACCCACATGCAATACAGGAATCACATTTTCAAGAACAGTTCTCTGTTAACGTGTGGGCAGGAATCCTGGGAGATAATTTGATAGGTCCATTTTTCCTTCCGGGAAGATTAAATGGCGAGATATATCGTCGTTTTCTTGAAGAGAATTTGCCTATTTTACTGGAAAATGTGCCACTTAGACTAAGGAATGAGATGTGGTTTATGCATGACGGTGCCCCTGCACATTTTAGCATCCAAGCGCGAGAGTTTTTAAATCAAAATTTCAATAATCGTTGGATAGGTAGGGGTGGGACTCAACCATGGCCTCCTAGGTCGCCAGACCTTAATAGTTTGGATTATTTCCTTTGGGGACATCTAAAAACATTAGTTTACCAAACACCTATTCAAAGTGAAGAAGAACTGAGAAATCGAATAATGGACTCTTGTAGAACGATTGAAAATACTCCAGGAATTTTCCAGAGGGTACGCGAATCAATGAGGAGAAGATTGGATGCGTGCCTACAGGCAGGGGGTGGGCATTTCCAACATTTATTGTGATTTTGATCTGGTTTTTCATCCTGTTTTTATTTAGTGCTCGTCTGTTATTTTTTTTAAATATTTCATGTTGATTAAAAAAGTTAATTTACAAAATTGTTTCATTTTTTTCAAAACACATGCATCGATTTCAAACCAAACCAAACCAAACCAAAATATTTCGAAAACGATTGCTCCTAGCGTCATCTAATAAGAGTACCTTTTTACGTAAAAATGACTAAGGAATCCATTTCTTTTAACAAAAATGTAAATACAGGGTTGTACAAAAAGTCATGAGCCTTTGAAAGTGAGAATATACATGTGGCTAGCGCCCTCTACAAGTAAGAGCTAAATTAAGAACAAATTCAAATTTCTCATGTCAAAAAACCCCCAGGTACCAATTTTCGTTCGGAAATCGGCATTATTTAGGAAATTATGCAGAAAAAACATAAATAAAAATAAAACTTTGACACCCTGTATCTTGAAAGCGAAGCATCTTAGACCACACGTTCATAGGAACTTTTTACCTTAAAAATACTTGAAAAATCACTCTCTGAAATATCGGACACTTATTAAATAACACCCTGTATATCGCCTTTATCAGCCTGGTCATCAAAATTCAACTTTTCAGTTTTCTTTTCTTCATTAAATGCTTCACTCATAAGGTTTTGCAATCAGTCCTGCTTTTTTATATAATCTTTAATACTTTTAAAGTAAACCTTATTGTTTAACAACAATATTCGCCGTCAATGCTTTCTGTGAGCGAAAACTATCTTTTTAAAATCTAATCATTACTTATACAAAGGAAAAGAACAATAACATTTTAAAATTTAACTAATTTGAATTAAAACTAATCTAAAATATTTTAACGTGAAAATTTAAAATTTTATATTAGAAAGTGGTAACGTCTGTCTGCCGCAGCGTAAACAGCTGCACAAAAAAAATCTTTAAAACACACAAATCTGCCTCTGCGTAGTACTACTGTTAACTAACGCATTGAGGAGAAGGTAGACGCAGTGCTGCGCAGCTACTGTACCAAATTTTAAATCTAGCCAGGCAATAAGTTTTGAGCCCGTCGGCATGACTGCCCAAGAATTTTGCTTGGATGGAAAACAACATTAATTTTTCACTATTTTCATTTATTTACATCTTCAAATGTGGAACATGATTACATTCTTTCACTAAACCATTTAAACGTGACAAGGAGCATAAAATAAATTTATTTGGTTAATAAATGCAGTATTTTTATAATGAGAGCAATTTCTTTTTAATGTTGATTACAAAACCAAAAACTGTCAAATCTTGGTTTCCAAGTAAAAAACATAGCAACACACCATTGCCAAGATTGTTGGAATGTCTCCAACATGCTCGGGGCCCTAAGGGTTCACTAATCTAAATATCATAAAAACTACCTTCGTGGTAATGCGTTTTAGCGAAAGTTAGAACACATTTTTAATTTTTAAACACAGTGACTACTTAAGTTGATATTTACAAATTAAAGCTAAGAAATCTAGCATTATTAATTAAGACTGCAAGGATTTAGTACAAAAATATCTAAAGTCATAAAAACATATGCAATAAACCGACTACGAAAGTCTCATGCATGAATTACAAATGTTATATAATATTTAAGATGACTACAAAAGTATTTTTAAATATGACTACGAAAGTCTTTTTAAATAGGACTACAAAAGTCGTAAATTGTAAATATTTACATTTGATATCAATGAAAAACCGTGTTTCCAAACAAAAACAAAAATATAAAATTTAGCATTCATAAATGGTAATATGGCAATTTTGGTTATAGATCTTAAATATAAACCATTTTGCGTTTTAACTTCTTACCTTACCATCTTAGCCAGGAATTACCTTTTTATACGCGCCAATTGCCAATTTAATTGCAAATTGTCTTCTTTTAACAGAACTAATATACCTTCCTTGATATTGGGTACACCAGAACGCCATTTAGGTCTATTTTGCAATTGAGTTAGATATTCTTTGTGCCACTTCTGCCAAAACTGTTGTTGCATTTGGGAACACACTTTCCACAACTTCAACCTATTTTGAGGAATTTCGGTAATGTCAGGCTTAATTAAAATATGACCTGGAGATAAATATGACAGATCTGATGGATCATTTGGGGCGTTGAATTCAAAATTCCTTCAACTTGAATGACAACCGTGGGTAACTCTTCATAAGTTATTTAAGCATTGCCAACAATTCTTTTTAGATAAAATCTTCCACTCTTAACCCCTGCTTCCCACAATCCGCCAAATACTGGAAATAGCTGGGTATGAAATTAAACCTAATAGATGGTATTTATTTGGGTACATCGCCAAAATAAAATTAAAAGTACTAAAAAACCAAAAAAATATTAAACAAGTAAAAAGATAATTAAAAAATCGACGTTTCGGTGGCAAATCTGCCACCGTTGTCAAGATAAATGTAATAAAAATAATAAAAATAAAAACTTACTATTATTTAGGTTTTAAAATTCACTATTTTTCTGTTTTTCTGGGATATTCTGAAAATCTGAAAACTTTGACATTAAATGTCAAAACATGTTTGTTTGGTTATAGTGTCATAGTGACATAGATAACTGGTTGCTGGTGTATTGATTGTTTATTTTACAAAAGGTGAATAGTTAGTTAATTTTTAGTCTTCCTGAAGATACTTCAGTATCAAGCAAAGGCAACCAAGTGTTATTTAAATTAACTGAAATTGATGCTACACAATTATCTTTATTTAATAATATATACGCACTTTCTTTGATTTTGCGTTTTTTAGAACAAGTTTCCTTTGCTAAAATGCTCGAAGCATCCCAGTTTATTCTATGATTGTTATCAAATGCGTGTTGGCAGATTTTTGATTTATGAAATTCTGTGTTTTTAATGTATGATCTGTGTTCTTTTATGCGTTTGGCTAATGGTCTACAAGTTTCACCTATATAAAATTTATTGCATTCGCAAGGTATTTTATAAATGACATTTTTGTATTTTCATTTAAGTTGTATGGTTTTGTTTTTGTTAATTGAGATCTGATTGTGTTTTGGTGTTTTAAAGATTGTGCGAATATTAAATTTATGCCCTATTCGTTGAATTTTATTTGATAGTCAGGAATGTATGGTAATAATAAATTTGTAATAGGTCTATTTTGATTTTTGTCTTATAACTGGAGTTTCAAATTCAAGGAAACAATTATTTATAAAATCAAGAGGATAATTATTTTGAATTAAAATATTTTTTAAATAATCTTTTCAATATTTATATTTTGATTAGAACAAAAGACTTTAATTCTATCAAATAGACTTTTTACAACTCCTTTTTAACCATTATTGGGTGATTTGAGTTAAAATTTAAGTATCTATTTGTATGTGTAGGTTTTCTGAAGATTTTTGTTTCAAAATTGTTTAAATCTTTTTATTAAAATGTCAAGAAATGGTAGTTGTGAGTTGTTTTCTTTTTCTAACGTAAACTTAATTGTTGGTTCTTGTGTATTAATGTGTGTTAAAAAATTATTTAAATAGTGTTCGTCATGTTGGTATATAGAAAAAATGTCATCTATATATCTCCACCAAACTAAAGGTTTATATTGATAATTTTCTACAAAATTTAATTCAAAGTTTTCCATAAAAATATTACTTAATAAAAGGTGATAAAGGTGAACCCATAGCCATGCCAGAGGTTTGTTTATAAAAATCAGTGTTAAATTGAAAATATGTTGTTTTGACACAAAAGTTAAAAGTTCAAGAATAGTGTTTATGCTTAATTTTGTTCTTTCGCTCAAGATGAACATCATTTTCTAATTTATTTCTAACAATATTTAATGTTTTATTCACTGGGACATTTGTGAATAAACTAACAACATCAAAACTTACCAGTGTATTATTTGGATCAATATCTATGTTTGATAATTTCTCTAAGAAATGTTTAGAATTTTTAATGTATGAATCAGTGTTGTTTACCAAAGGATCTAAAATGGTAAGTAAAAATTTTGCTAACGGATGTGTAGGTGAGTTTATACAACTTACTATAGGACGTAAAGGTATATTGGTTTTATGTATTTTGGTACTCCGTAAAAATGTGGTGTTTTACTGTTGTGAGGTGTCAGTTTAAATCTTTCATTATCTGTAAAGAGTTCTTGTGTTTCTTTAACATATTATAAATTTGTCGTTCAATACATTCAGTAGGGTCATTGTTTATTTTGTGTAATTACCATCATTTAAAAGAGACATTATTTTATCATCATATGTATTACAATCTATTATAACTGTCTGCATTTCCTTTATCTGCAGGAAGAATTTTTAGGAATTGTCTCTTTTTAATGATTGTAATGCTTTTGTTCAATTTGTGTTAAATTTTGTTTAATTTTAAATGGTATTCTAACGCGATCTTTGTTCTAATTCTAAATTCATCTTGATGTTCTATTGGTAAGTTCCCAAGCTTGACATTATTTCTTGCATTGAAGAAACATGTCAAAACTTACCAATAGAACATCAAGATGAATTTAGAATTAGAACAAAGATCGCGTTAGAAAAACCATTTAAAATTAAACAAAATTTAACACAAATTGAACAAAAAGCATTACAATCATTAAAAAGAGACAATTCCATAAAAATTCTTCCTGCAGATAAAGGAAATGCAACAGTTATAATAGATTGTAATACATATGATGATAAAATAATGTCTCTTTTAAATGATGGTAATTACACAAAAATAAACAATGACCCTACTGAATGTATTGAACGACAAATTTATAATATGTTAAAGAAACACAAGAACTCTTTTACAGATAATGAAAGATTTAAACTGACACCTCACAACAGTAAAACACCACATTTTTACGGAGTACCAAAAATACATAAACCCAATATACCTTTACGTCCTATAGTAAGTTGTATAAACTCACCTACACATCCATTAGCAAAATTTTTACTTACCATTTTAGATCCTTTGGTAAACAACACTGATTCATACATTAAAAATTCTAAACATTTCTTAGAGAAATTATCAAACATAGATATTGATCCAAATAATACACTGGTAAGTTTTGATGTTGTTAGTTTATTCACAAATGTCCCAGTGAATAAAACATTAAATATTGTTAGAAATAAATTAGAAAATGATGTTCATCTTGGCGAAAGAACAAAATTAAGCATAAACACTATTCTTGAACTTTTAACTTTTTGTGTCAAAACAACATATTTTCAATATAACACTGATTTTTATAAACAAACCTCTGGCATGGCTATGGGTTCACCTTTATCACCTTTATTAAGTAATATTTTTATGGAAAACTTTGAATCAAATTTTGTAGAAAATTATCAATATAAACCTTTAGTTTGGTGGAGATATATAGATGACATTTTTTCTATATACCAACATGACGAACACTATTTAAATAATTTTTTAACACACATTAATACACAAGAACCAACAATTAAGTTTACGTTAGAAAAAGAAAACAACTCACAACTACCATTTCTTGACATTTTAATAAAAAAGATTTAAACAATTTTGAAACAAAAATCTACAGAAAACCTACACATACAAATAGATACTTAAATTTTAACTCAAATCACCCAATAATGGTTAAAAAGGGAGTTGTAAAAAGTCTATTTGATAGAATTAAAGTCATTTGTTCTAATCAAAATATAAATATTGAAAAAGATTATTTAAAAAATATTTTAATTCAAAATAATTATCCTCTTGATTTTATAAATAATTGTTTCCTTGAATTTGAAACTCCAGTTATAAGACAAAATCAAAATAGACCTATTACAAATTTATTATTACCATACATTCCCGGACTATCAAATAAAATTCAACGAATAGGGCATAAATTTAATATTCGCACAATCTTTAAAACACAAAACACAATCAGATCTCAATTAACAAAAACAAAACCATACAACTTAAATGAAAATACAAAAATGTCATTTATAAAATACCTTGCGAATGCAATAAATTTTATATAGGTGAAACTTGTAGACCATTAGCCAAACGCATAAAAGAACACAGATCATACATTAAAAACACAGAATTTCATAAATCAAAAATCTGCCAACACGCATTTGATAACAATCATAGAATAAACTGGGATGCTTCGAGCATTTTAGCAAAGGAAACTTGTTCTAAAAAACGCAAAATCAAAGAAAGTGCGTATATATTATTAAATAAAGATAATTGTGTAGCATCAATTTCAGTTAATTTAAATAACACTTGGTTGCCTTTGCTTGATACTGAAGTATCTTCAGGAAGACTAAAAATTAACTAACTATTCACCTTTTTGTAAAATAAACAATCAATACACCAGCAACCAGTTATCTATG
Organism: Listronotus bonariensis; assembly: GCA_014170235.1. Lineage (NCBI taxonomy): Eukaryota > Metazoa > Arthropoda > Insecta > Coleoptera > Curculionidae > Listronotus > Listronotus bonariensis. The sequence continues at coordinate 133,225 of JACEGR010001347.1, forward strand.
TCACTATGACACTATAACCAAACAAACATGTTTTGACATTTAATGTCAAAGTTTTCAGATTTTCAGAATATCCCAGAAAAACAGAAAAATAGTGAATTTTAAAACCTAAATAATAGTAAGTTTTTATTTTTATTATTTTTATTACATTTATCTTGACAACGGTGGCAGATTTGCCACCGAAACGTCGATTTTTAATTATCTTTTACTTGTTTAATATTTTTTGGTTTTTTAGTACTTTTAATTTTATTTTGGCGTGTACCCAAATAAATACCATCTATTAAATGAATCCGCCAAACTACAGAACATATCTTCAATTAAACCTAATCTTTTGCTCAAGGTAGAAATGTCATATTTTATTATTATTTTGACAACAATTAAAATATTCATTTAGGTTATTTTTGCTCCTTTAAAGGTTGCTCCGTTATAACAAAATATTTAAGTAGGCTTACCACGTCTAAATGTAAATCTTTAAGAGCAGCAAAAAATGATTGTTGTTAAATCAAGACAACAGTTTCATATGAATTGCTTTAACCGGGAAACACACAAACAAAGGTTTGTATGATTTTGAATTAATAGACTTTCTTATCCGAGATTGTTTTATATAAAATGGTCCGCAAAAGTCTATACCAATAATTTGAAGTGGCCTTGATTTAGAGACTGCTGAGACTTAGCTGCTGAGAACATTTAGCCTTTGCTTTAAAGCAAGTGATACATTTGTGAATATTTATTTTAGTTTTAACTGCTATGGCAAAGACAATAACTTTCTTTTCCTCTGGTAAAGGATTGGGTAAAACAATTGGCAAACTATTATGGAAAAAGTTTAGATCTGAAAGCATTTTTGGACCTTTAAACCATAATTTATTGTTACATAATTGTTGTGGTTCTCTGGACAAATGATCAGCAGGATTTCTCTTTATGGTAATTTACTGCCACTTGAAATCACTGCTTAAACTTTGATTTTTTTTTACTCTGTTGGCAACATAAGGGTTTAATTTGATTGGAATAACCAAGCCAAAGTAATGTTGGAGTCTGAATATAAAATTATCTTGTCCATTTTTAATTTGAGTAATTTATGAACTGTAACCGTTAATTTGCATAAAAGTAATGCACTATTTCATTTTTTGATTTAAAACAAAAAATATTGACTAAAACTTTATCTCGAAAAATTGTTCTTGCTTATAAGACGGCTCCGTAGGCTACGGTTGATAAGTCACAATAACCAACTAATTTAATGCTTGAGTATTGAAAATATTTAAATTCCTAGGTACAATCAAGGGTGACATATTTGATAAATTTAATAAAAATTGTTTCCATTTTTCTAACAACTCATCTGGCAAAATATCACCCCAATTTAATTTTAATGCTCATACTTTCTGCATTAATAGTTTAGCACTAACAATAATAGGTCCTACTGAGCCTAAAAGATTATAAAATTTTGAAATGCAGCTTAAAACTTGACGCTTTGTTAAAACATTATGTTCTTTTTTGGAGAAGTGATTTTGAAATAATCACTATTGGGAATATATGATAAACCTAATGTTTTTACAACCGAATCTGACTTACAGTCAGTCAAAAAGTCTCCATACACTAGTCTCTAAATATTTTCATGTGTACTTCTTAATTTATGTTTATTATCAAAGATATTATAAGTAAATATCGGCAGTCCCTTTAAGATTTATAAAAACAAAAGTGAAGTCTTTTATAACACATTTTTTAAACAACGAAGAATTAAATAGTATTATTTAAAAAATACGTCAAAAAAGTCTCCATACAGTAGTCTTTTTTATTATAAAATTGTTTAATACTTCAGGTCGAATACTTTGTACAGTTACCATTTACGTTAATGATTGCATTAATCGTTTTTGGGCGACTAAATACAAGCTTTCTTCTAACTTCTGGCGAAATTTTCTCCAACTCTTGTCTTGTTTTGTTTTTGAGATCTTCCTTATTTCTAACTTGGTGTTTTCTCACGCGACGCTTAAATTCCTCCCATAGGTGTTCTATTGGGTTAACGTCCGGTGATTCGGGTGGTGTGTGAAGTTGCTGACAGACATTATGGCTCATCCATTCATGTACATGCCTTGCAGTGTGCTTGGAATCGTTATCTTGTTGGAATAAATAACGACCCTCAAGACCAAGCTTTTAACAAATGGGTTAAGATTATTCCTTATGATGTTTAAGTAGACATGTTGGTCTATAATACCAACAATAAAGACCAAATTGCCTCTCCCATTGGCTAACATACACCCCCATAGTAAGACCTTACCTACTCTGTGCTTCACTGTTAGACAAACATTTGCAATTTTTAGTCTGATTTTTTTCCTCCAGACTTTATCCCGCCATCTAATCCAAAAAGGTTATTTTTAGTGATTAGACAGAAAAGACTAGTGTATGGAGACTTTTTTGACTGACTGTATTTATATCAACCTCTGAAAGATGACACTTTTATTTTGGGATTTCATTTAAAATTAAAGTATTGTTTATGCACCATTTATGGCGTTCAAAAGAGTCTAATTTTAAAAGATTAAACAACTAATTTTTTTTAATTGAGTAGCTTCTGAAATGGTGTTGGCACCAGCTAGGATGTCATCAACATAAGTATAGTTTAATAAAGCGTTCGAAGCTAATAGAATTTTTTTCCTTCATTCTTTGTTAAATGTACTAACCATCGGCTTAAAATAAAAAACTTTTGAATCCGTAAGTTACTGTTTGTAACTGTAAGCATTTAATTGAAATTTCAAAATTTTCCCGCCATAAAATATTTTGCAGAGGTCTATGATTTGGATTTATGAGAATATTACAATACATTTGTTTAATGTCTGCTATTACAACAAATTTGTAAGTTATAAATAGCACTAAAATGTCAAATAATGAATTCTGTACTACCGCACCATTATACAAAAAGTCGTTTATCGATTTTTTTGACTTCATGCTACCATCAAACACAACTTGCAAAGAAGTGGTTCTTTTATCTTCTCTTATGACAGGATGATGTCCCATGAAATAAGACTTGCCATTATTTAAATCATAGTCTTCCAAAGTAACAATTTTTGCATGATTTAGTGAAATATATGCATTAATAAAATGTTTATATTTATTAAAAAGATCAGAATAAAATTTAAATCATTTTCCAAGATTCTTAAATCTTTCATAAGCAATTGAAAAAAGAATCCCCCAAATTTATGTGTTGTTTCAAAGGTAAACCTACTTGACATTTATTTTTTATTTTTCGTGCAGGGTCATGAAAATGTTTTTACATGCATCTTGTTCGCTCGAATATTCTCTATATATATTTCAAGTAATTTTTCAGTTTCCCAAAATGGGGAAATTAGTTTTTCAATATTATTTTCACAAGTAACAAGATATAAAACCAAAGATTGGTTATTAATGGAATTTATTGGTATGGTACCAATTACAATGTATCCAAACAGTGTATTATGTAAAATAAGTCAGTTACCTAATTTTATATTTTCATTTAACACAACTTTAAAGAAAACATCAGCTGCAAAAAGAACATCAATGTTTCCTGGTTTACAAAATTCATTATCTGATAAATAAATTGATTTGGGAATACCATAATTTTCAGAGGAGTCAAACTCAAATTGTGGTAAACTGTCAATTTTTTCGACCAATGTAAATTTAATTGTTTTTGTTGTTTTTTAATTATATAAATTAGACTAAACATCAATACAGAGTTGTTAGTTTTTGTCGCTCATCTCAGATACCAAAAACATTTAATTTATTCTTAAAAGGAATTAATCCCAGTTTCCTTACAAAAACTATTAGTTATTAATGAAATCTGATAACCACTATCTAACAAGCAACGTGCTTCTTAATATTTTCCATTTTTAGACTTTATTTTAACCTTTATAGTGGGCAATAAAACATGATCAGTAGAAGTGTGAATTGAATTTAAGGAATTTTGATTAAAATATACTTTGCGACTTACTTGGTTAAACTTGGTTCCTGATTTATCAAAATGCAACAGCGAGTTATGATCCTTGGCACAAGTGTGGCATTTTAATGATATCTTACATTTTCCTTGATGCTAATTTAAACAAATTCTACAACATTTATTTTTATCAATGAATGAAATTTTTTCATGTATAGATACGGATTTAATTTTTTACAATTATAAATTTTGTGACCAAATATTCCCAAAAGATTTTGCTTGAATGAAAAACAACTTTAATTTTCACTATTTTCATTTATTAACATCTTCAAATGTGGAACATGATTACATTCTTTCACTAAACTATTTAAACGTGACAAAGAGCACAAAAGAAAGTTATTTGAGTGATAAATTTAATATTTTTATAATGAGAGCAACGAGCAATTTCTTTTTATTGTTGATTACAAAACAAAAAACTGCCTTTGTTTCCAAGTAAAAAAACATAGCAACACACTATTGCCGAGATTGTTGGAATGTCTCCAACAAGTTTTAGTCGGTCTGTGAGACCGGGCGTCACCAATGAAGGGTTAAGCAAAGTATTTTAAAGTGTTAATGCGTAATGGAAAAATATTGACATAAAATGTAATTCTCTACAACATTTGCTTATACAATTTTGTCATTTTTAAAAATAAAGGTACTTGACCCTTGTTTATTTTTCATATTTTAAGTTTTAACTTGCCCTGTATATTAGCAATCAAAGTAAAATTTTGAATTTATTAGTTTTGGACCATGCGACCAGTTTTGCCAAAAAAATCCAAAATTTTTGATCCATGTTTTCTCTTGTAACACCGATCCCGGGAAACACTGTATATTGAGAATGAAATGTTTATTGAAACTTTTTTCATATAATAAGGTCATGTGTAATCCCTTCAATTTTTTACCCGCAATTAGAGGGTGTTTCCCCTCTATATTATGCAGAGCAAGTCTGTTCGTGTAATAAAAAAATTAAAATAAAAAAAAATCAAAAGTTATACTACAATAGTTAACTAAAAGAAATAAATTATTAATAAATTCTTAATAGAAATAATTATTTTTATTTGGGTTTTATTAAAAAAATATAATAGTTCAAGTTTAATTTTACATTTTTTATAAAACCTAAATAAAAATAATTACTGATACTCTGTATGTATAAAATAATTAATAATTTATTTTTGTTGCACTTTTATGGTATAACTATATTTTTCTTTTTATTATGTTGTTGCAAGACCAGAATTAAATGATCCACTGCAAGAACCGGCCAAGTTAATTTTTTGGCAAATTTAGTTCATCATGTTATTAGTATAAAATTTTCTTTATACCCGTGCAAGAACGAGATCTGTAACTTTAAAAGTATGCGAATTATAGATGTATTGGTGGTTGCATAATTTTTCAAACTTTGCAAGAACAAGTCAAATCCGGGCTTGACTTGTTCTTACACAGTACTGTCAGATCATAGTGGTATTCTTTCGAGACATGATCAGTTTCACTTCGTTCGGTTTGTTCAGTGATTTTTTCAAAAGAATACCACTTATATTATATACTTTGTAATAGGTGTATTTTTTGACATGTTATTGTTAATATTCAGATGGTAGTTCGTTCTAAGTGTTTATTGTACGTATAATGCAAAAAAAATATACCAGGAGGGGCCAAATTCCACGCTTTTTATAGGAAACTCAGTGTTTTTACAAAAACTGACCTCCATTTGCGAAGCTTAAATTTCAAGTTAAACTTACTGGTGAAAACCGCAATTCGCTATCTTGCGTCGTTTACTCACTACATCGTGTTTCTTAATTTCGTGCATTTTTTAAATCCTTTTACCTTTTTTATTTTTGAAGATTATTTTAATCTGTAAAAAGTTTTTACGGCAACTTTTTATGCAGATTGCAAAAATGCTCTTTATTTTTTTCTGAGGTGACCCATTTTTGACTTATTTATTTATTTTTGTAAATTTTAAATGGAACACCCTGTATATTATTTAAGTATTACAATGCATAAAAATTTACCGTTTCAAAAATGTATCACACTTTATATTTATTTTAATATATGCATATTTCGTCTTTTATTACTTATATTGGCTAGAAAGTAGGCCATGAAAACAATAATCATGTTTTACTTTAAACAGTCTCAATATAACTTTTGTACCTTATGGACTTTTAAGCAGAAAACCATTTTTAATAATAATTTAATAACTTAAATGGGGGTAAACAATATTTCTATTTTTTTAAACTAAATTAATTTATTCTGTTGATGTTTTGCCCCAAGAACTTTTAATCTACTAAAAACTAACCACAAGCGCGACAACGTTATTAATAAAACCTGATTAAAATTAAATGAGACTAAAAGGGAAACAATAAGTTTAAGTATCGAATTTTGCGGTATGAAAAAGGCGATTTAGGCACTGTAGTAAAATGTAGGGATTCCCGTAGCACTTCCTAATTTTTTCTCGTCCGATATTTAAAATCGAAAATTATTAGTATTCTGTTACCTAATATTGACCAAAAATCCTTCGGTTCGCAGATTACTAAAAGAAGCAAATGAAGGTTATGACATTTGCAAAAATTATGTTCTTCCGTGCGATCTGTGATTCTATAACAAGATAGAAGAATATTATAAATCTTTTGCAACGCCTTTAAATGAAACTTCGGCTTCCGAAAATAGTGACGACGATTGCATTAAATTTTCTGTTATTCATAAGATATGGTCTTACAAGGAGGATTAATTACTTTTTACCATACTTTTTATTAATTAAAAAGAAATAATGTAGCAAAACTGGACAAAAAGCGGTTAAGCCTATTATTTTTTTTAGATAACAAGCAATTTAAAAAAATAATAATTCTTTAATTTTGGCTGCAAGGGTCACTACTACCAAACATATACAATTAAAATTTTAAAAGTATTCAATACTCAAACTTTGAATAAAAGGTTATTTTGGCTCGCCTGTAAAATTATCAAAAATTAATTTCTTAAAAATATTTATGAAATGTCCCTTTTTTTACCAAAACTAACCAGAGTTGGTTTTATGATTACACGATCCAACATTGTTGATATTGGCTTCTCATTTTTTTTGAAACTCATGAGTTTGTAAATACTCTAACAAAGTTATTTTTTACTGTCATTACTGAGATCTTAGTCCACATTATTTTGTACAAATTTTCTTATAACTAGTACACATCATTTCTCCTTTTGTATAATACCTCTTACAGATAACGTTTAATCATAATTCTTTAAATTAAGTAATAGAAGAAACACCATCTTCTATATGTTTAGAACTGTACTGAATGAGCCCTTCATCTAGAAGGCGATGAGAAGAAATTTAAAGATCGCCATTAAAAAAATAATACCTCTTATGTCATAATTTTGTTTTAGGTATCATTACTTTCTGCAGCTAAAACAAGATGTAATAGAAGGAAGAGTAATCTCATGTACACCCCAGCAAGCTATTGAATTAGCTAGTTATTGTATGCAGGCAGAGTTTGGAAACTTTGATGCTGAAAGACACACTGCTCATTATTTAAAAGACTTTCAACTATTTCCAAAGGTAATTTATTTATTTAAATTGTCGATTGTCTCTAAGGGGTTTGGAAATTTTACTAGTAAAGAACTACTTCAAATTCTTAAGGCTAAAATTTGATGATATTGGAGATGCAGATCGCCCAACTTTTATCAAGTTTTAGTTCTATAAAAACTGTTTTATTAATAGGTGTATTTTTATATACAGTGTGGACGTAAATATTCCCCCGCTGTTAACTTTTGTACCCTTAATTTTTTCTTTATAAAATTTGGAATGGAAGGATATAAACTACTTTTTGACGTAAAAATGATAGTTGCAACAATCAAGGGGGCGAATGGGCGCCATCTTAGGAAAAAAATGTATGAGAAAAGGGGGTCTTGTGGCATATCGTTTTAAAGCTCCTGACAAATACTTTAGAACACTAGAATATAAAGTCAATATCTTTACCTATTACAAAATGACGGTACTTTAAAAATATTAAATTTTCTGATTTGGATGGTTATATTTCCGAAACTAATAAAGTTAGATGTACTTAATATGGTATTTTTTTAAAGCCCTTTGAAATATCTTTCCAGTGGTGATTCTGATAATGTAATACAGAGTAGGACAAAAAGTACTTATTTTTTTTTTAACGAAGCACCCTGTATATTAATTTACTATTAAGGGGGAGTAAGGTTTTTAAACTTATGTTTTGACATTTTTTAATGTATATTTTCCTACTGAAGAACATTTTAAGAATACTGTGTAAAAATTTGAGAATAATCGAAGCAAAATTAACAAAAAAATACAAGTTTAAGTACCCACCTTATCCATGATTCTTATGTACGAAGCTAACTTTAAAGCGCTTTTTCCACAACTCACGTTTTTAAAGTCGGTGACCATCATAAGTTCAAAACTACTGCATCGATCTTTTTAAAAAAATTTCACTATTTCTTTGAATATTTTTGGATTTAACGCTGGAGAGATTTTTTTAAATTTTACAATATTTCTGAGACGCTTCCGAATAATTGCCAGCATTGCCGTAAATTACATTTCCTTGACCCCGAAATAATCATACATCGGCGGAGCACCGACACACCATGTTCCAAATTCCAATAATGCAACCGCATAAGGAGGCCGGCGGCGTAACCTAGTTATAAGTTTAGAATGAGTATTTGTAATATTTGCAATATTTGTAGTAAGCATTATTTTAGATAGAAATGCAACTCATTGTACTAGTCAGTTCCAGTTTATACTGTGTACTTGATAAACGTCTAAAACAACATAGGTCTTTTTAAAAAGTACCTCTGACGTCACCAACCCTTAACTGACGCAGTCACTAGGACAGTGAAAAAGCCCTTACGGATCTTCATTGTTTTCAAACGTTTATCCTCTGAAGAACCAGCCTTCCTGTGAAAAACCTTAGAAGTTCGCTCCAAGAAGAAAACCAGTTTGGTTAGGAAAAAAAAACCTGAAAAAAAACAGCCTTCCTGTGGAAAATTTAGAAAGTTTGCCCCAAGAAGAAAGCCAGTTTGGTTAAGTAGTTAAGAAAAAAAGTCCTGAAGAAAGAAAATTATTTTTTTAAAGAAAGAAGATTTTTGAAGAAATTGTTTTAAAGAAAGTAGATTTTTGAAACATAAAATATATATTTTCATTGGACAATCCACGAAGGCTGAAAGCCTAAATACTAACGTACCGTGGGTGTCTTAAGCAAGGTAAAAGAAGGATTTTTGAAAAAAGAAGAGTTTGCTTCATTGCATCATTTTCCTAGAAATAAAAAAAAAGAAAAAGAAAATATTATGTCACTACAAATAGAAGAAGAATTAGCAAGTAGACTTAGTGCCGTTAACATAACCACCCAACCACCAACAGCAACTTTATCAACAATACCAGAAGTATCAACGACAGCAGCCATGACCCAACAATTCGACATGAAACATATCTGCATTATCCCAGACTTTGACGGAAATCCAAATGAACTCTACAACTTTATTCACGCCACCACTGCTTTTAAATCAGTTTTGGAATCGGACAGATAACAACTGTTTTCAGAATCACGTTTCAGTCCAAGGAATCATCAGCAAACTAAGAGGCAGAGCAAAAGATGTCATATGGAAGCACAGAGTGGCCAAAAATTAAAGATGTCCTCATCCAGAGGTTCGCTTACCAACGGAACGAGAACTTACTTACTCAGGACCTCGTTAATTTGCGTCGAGGGCCAAGTGAAACGCCCCAGCAGTTCTTTGAGAAAGTTATAGGACTTCTTAGCACTATTTGCAACTACATAGGACTTCACAATGACTACCAGGCAATTAAAGAGAGTAAGAAAATATTTTTTCAACAACAGGCATTAACAACTTTTTGGCAGGTCTTAAGAGACCTTTAGGATCAACAGTTCATGCCATGAGACCCAAAGACCTCGCAGAAGCCATGACCTTCATCCAAGAAAAACACAACACCCGCTATCTTTAAAGGAACTTTAGCTTTACCCAGCGTCTAAGCCAAAAGCCCTCTCAGCCCCAGAAACGTGCCTCAACACCAACCGACGTTCGTGACTCCTCAACCATGGCAACCTCCTCAACTCAGGCCACACTTCCAGCAGAAATGGCCAAGTTCTCAGTTTCCAAGACCTCAATTCCAACAACCAAATGCAGCACCGTACAGATCCAGCCGAATTAACTAGCCAGGCCAAATGTATGGAATACATCAAGGTCCTCCAACCTTCCAAAACCCGTACCAATGAATACATCATTAAGGATATCCAATATCAAAGCACCAACAGCTTTCAGGCCACAGCCATTTAGACCACCTCGGCAACAGCAGCAGCAATCCAACCCCAAATTCATCGCCGAGAAACTACATAGAACACGACGACGAAGTATATGGATATAAAAAGTATTACCCAGCTGAAGAGTACTACCAATATCCAGAGCCACATGAACCCCAGAATCCAGAAGGATTCCAATATAAAGAGGAAGAAATTTTTTCCGAAGTTCCAAACATAAACGAAGAGACGTAGTCGAACTACACAACAAAAAGGAACTTCCTTATATTACCATTTCTGATCCAACCCTTAAACTTCTTATCGATACTGGCCGCTAAATCCTTTCTAAATCCAGATATTGCATTTAAATATCACCGTAACAATATTCTACATGAACTTTTTGTCTTCACATCAATTTTCTAAAATCATTCTCAAGATTATTGTGCCGAAATCCCAATCATTTCCGAATTTAACTCCAAACAAAAATTTAAGTTCTATATTTTTAAATTTTACCAAACCTTTAGGATTATTGGCCTTGATAATCTCAAACTTCTAAAAGCCAACTACTCTTCCTATTAAATACTCTTACAGAATTTCAAAAATGTATTTACGTTAGAGAATTTTAGAGAGTTAGGATTATTTAATTTAGTTTGTTAATTTATTTAAATAATTTACCTCTATTCTTCCAAGTTCTTTCATCACTTTCGAAGGTTTCCGAAACCGCCAGAATTATCCATTTTACTATAAAAGGGCGACAGAAAACCTTCGAATGATTAGTATTCGACTTTTGTGCTGTAAACTTCGAGACATTGACAAGTAAAGATTTCGTCGTTGTAACCATAGTTACGTTCGATTGTTAATAAAAGGTATAAAAACGAAGAGGTGTGTTTATATACGAGGGGATTCGGAACAATACTATGAAACCAAGAAGACTCAATTTAGTTATGGATAATGTTCTTAAAGGACTATAGGGAGAGATCTGCTTAGTTTATATAGATGATATAATTGTCTTTAGCACATCTCTACAAGAACATTTAGTCAATCTAACCAAAATATTCCAACGCCTTAGAGAAACTGGATTCAAGAATCAAGTAAACAAATGTGAATTTCCTAAGAAAGAAGTCAATTTCCTAGGCCATGTCATCACCCCTAAAGGTATCAAGCCTAACCCCAGCTAAATAAAAGCCATCATCGATTACCCCATACCAAGAACAGCCAAAGTAATACGAGGTTTTTGAGGACTCCTAGGATACTACAGGAAATTCATCAAAAATTTTGCCAAAATCACTAAACCTTTAACCAAGTGCCTTAAGAAAGAAAAATCCAGCACAATCCAGACTTCCCTAACTGCATTAAAGTCTACAAAAACCTGCTAATCAACGACCGCTGCTACAGTATCCAGATTTTACCCAACTGTTTAACCTTACAACCGATGCCAGCCAATTCGCAATTGGAGCTATCCTTTTCCAAGGTCCCGTCGGAAGTAACAAACCGATAGCCTATGCATCCAGAACACTCAACGAGACAGAACTTTTCTATTCAACTATCGAGAAAGAGATGCTTGCCATAGTTTGGGCAACGAAGTATTTTAGGCCTTACCTTTTTGGTCGAGAACTCAAAATCCTGTCAGACCCTCGTCTACTCCAATCGTTGTTTTCTCTCAAGGATCCAAATTCAAAACTTGTAAGATGTCGCCTTAAACTAGAAGAATACGACTACGAAGTAATATACAAGAAATAAAAAGCCAACACCAATGGCGACGCCCCATCCAGAGTAGAAATTCACACTAAAGATGTCACTACCCAAGCCTCCGACGACGACGCATCATTGTATAACAATCCAGCAACATCCTACTATGCCCCTGATGCCACTTTTACAAGAGAAGAAGAACAAGAAGTCTTCAATGACCTTCTTAACGAAGATGGAAAACGACAATCCAGCAAAGAAAAAGATATTGACTTGGAGAATATAGGCAATTACTCACGTGAAGAAGAGCTTCAAGTAATCAATGAAATTTTAAACAACACCACAGAAGATGAAACTTGTCACACTGCCATTGAACACCCAATTCAAGGCATTCCCATAAGCGAAAAACCTCTTAATTACTTTAATAACCAAGTAATCCTCAAAACAGTCAACTACAATCCAGCAAAACCAGCTATAGTAGACATCTTTCCGACCAAAAGAAGATCTCATGTACAATTTGGAAAGGACAACTTAAAGGAAAAAGTCATAGGGTTTTTTAAAGAACTTATTGACCCCAACAAGAAATACGCCATGCTTTTTGAAGATTATGAACTCAGGCAACTTGGACCAAGACGACGCAAAAAAATATTATACCATTTTATTTCTCCAAGAAAACCAAAACAACATCATCAGCCAAGTGAACCACCATATTAGCCTAAACACGAAGATCATGGAAACCTTAGCAGAACCATTTCAATGATTGACCATAATGAAGAAACCATCGAACTGGAGATCAACAAAATTAGCTCAGAATTAAATAAAGTAATGTTTGACTTCAATCACTTCCTAATAGCTATGTGTTGGACCAAATAAACCTCGCTCTCCAAGTAGTCATACAGATCCTAGACGACTTAGAAGCTGCAATAACATTTGCCAAAATCAACGTACTTCACAACAGCCTTATCAAACCTGACGAGCTTCGATGGACAGTGGACAAATTGCCTGAACACCACCATGAGGACCAGATTTAATACAGTCATGAAGAAGAATTATCAAATTACTACAAGGCTGTAACGATAAATGGATATTACTCAAAACATACTATATTTTTTTACTACATTTTCCGATTCTATATCCAAGTCACTTCCAATACTTTCACTTATACTCAATCTCAAATCGTAACCACACTACTATTATACCTCCAGCTCCCTACATGGCTACTAATGAAGAACTCTATATATGGATCTACCTTGTAAGAAAACCGGACCAACCTTCCTCTGCCAAGAAAAAATCATGAAAAGTAGCTACCAAAGCAAGGACTGCATCAACCAAATCTTGCAGCTATCCAGTAAAGATGCACTTTGTCAGAAAATTTCATCTCCATCAATACAAAACTGATTCAAGCCCACTACATATCCATTTTTCCACACGCCACCAAAATTTCCACTTACCGTTTTATCTCAAAAATATTGGTCCTTAAAGGAACTTTCCTGATCGAGCTACCACCTGGATGTAAATGCAAAACCCGTAACGAAGCTTTCATAACTTTGAGGACAGTTATCAAGAAAGAACCCCTCACTTTACCAAAAGTTACAACACGAAAAGACACTGAACAAACCCACCTGAATCCACTGAAACTCAATAAAATTCCCCTGGCCGAACTCCACAAACTTACCAGAGAAGAGGAACGCCATATAAGTTGATGAGTGTGACATCATTATTTTTCTTGTCGTGAGCGGAAAAAAATCAAATTTTATAATATTATTTTTATTGCCTTTTTTTTGTGTCGGTTTAAAAAAATAAAAACCGACCGGTCCTTTGCAACAAGTTTTTAAACTATGAGGTCTTAAAACTTTAAAAAATACTGTTTTTTTTAAAATTATTTTATATTTACCAATTCAGATATTTAAAAAAAATGGGGATGCCTTCTTTGGATTAAAAGACATCTTTTAGCATACAAAAAAGTAATTTTCACGAGTAGGGGTTTAGGGTAAATATTTTTAAGAAAAAATATTACGGGCACTGCATTTTTCTAAAATACATTTTTTTTTAATTCCCATTAGTTTTGAACAAATTTAATCTCTTGACTTTTTTATTTTATGTTCGGTTTTCGCGTACATAAATAACCATTTCTCGGCATGGTCATTTCTTATTGCTTTTATTAAATTCTGCAGTAAAAAATCACTTAATATTTATTCTTTAATTAGACGACCATGCCGTCACTTTGGATTAAAATTTTTAAAAAATAAATTTTTCGACAGTAGATGTGTCAAAAATTGTCATTTACGGCACGTATTTAACCGTGTTTGACTACATCTCGGACAATGGTTAAAAACCACTATAGTTATCTTTGTCGGGCGGGCATATGCATTGAACTAATTAAAAACTTTGTTTCGGCTACTTTTTGTAAACTTTTAACATTCCATATAACATTTTTTGCCGGCGTAGTACATTTAATTTACTAGCATTGCCAACACTCTTTAATGGCAAGGCATTGGCAAAACGGTATCAAAAAGATGCAAAAGTGGGCAATTGCAGTTATTAGGCCACGTGTTCCAGATAATGTGATGGCATCCGTCATTAATAATTTATGATGAAAAAATGGCTTTTAGGATGATGGCATCCATCATTAATAAGTTATGCCAAAGAAATGCGTTTAGGATGATGGCATCCATCATTAATAAGTTATTGGTAAAAAAAATGCGTTTAGGATAATGGCATTTATCATTAAATAAGTATTGCAAGTTTTATAAGTTGAATGTCCCAAAAGTTAAAAAACATATTTAGAATTTTGTAATCAAAAACAAATGAGAAAAAAGGCAGGAAAATTTTATTAATAAAAAAATTACATAATATAAATTTTTATACCGTAACAATAAACCAAAAAAATAAATAAAAAGTATGTAAAAAAATTTAAAAAAGATAGTAAATCAAAAGAAAACACTTTAAAATAGTAAGTATTTAAGGGACACTTACACTCAATTTTCAGATCTAAAACATAGGGAGAAATACTTTAAAGGAGTTAAATGTCAAAAAAAAAACTATTAAATATATATATATATATATATATATATATATATATATATATATATATATTTATATATATATATATATATATATATATATATATTTTTATTAACACGTCTTTAAAACTTTTAATAAGGCAACTCCCTGATTTCATATAATTTTTTAGGTAACTACAAATTTAAAAGATTTTAAACAAAATGTTTACAGCTCATAACAGTCTACTTGAATAACCAGCCTTCTTGACTAGCCATCACCAATTAATTACACAGACACACTATATAGGTAATGAATACACTTAATTATGTCTACTAAAAACTTTTTTCATAAAAAGAAACTAAAAAGCTAGAAAGCCACGTAAAAAACAATTGCACAAAGCGGCCAAACAAAAGCAAGGTTGCCTCATCTGTCAAATTGTCAAATCTTGTATTTCGGCTAAGCGGGAAATTTGAATTTATTACCTTCGGTCGAAATCGTCGAAATTAACCCAGCTAATTTTACCATCATTTTATTTTTATTCTTTCAAAAATACATAATAAACATTTTGTTTGACTTAATTTTTATTTGCATGATTTGTATCAATAAAATATTAGGAAAAGGCCATTTCCTTTAAATTATGTAAAAAACATAAATAATGTTGTTTAGCCGCCATTATAAATAAAACAGATCAAAAAAATTGCTCGAATGTTAGTTAAATACAAATGTTAATAATATCCAAAAATCCAAAATTTATTTGCCTGCAACAAAAGGCATGCTTTATTTAATCAGGACTGGTATGCCGCCATTTTTATATATTTGCCGGCAATTCGCCTGCATGTAAAATTTATTGGCAATTAAGTGTTTATTTAGGGTTAACTTTTTAATGCGTATTAGATGTTGGCATAATATTGCCACCAATTGCCAATGCTTTACCATCAATGCCAATATGAAAAATGTATATTGCCGGCAAATAGTGTTTGCTGGGTAATAAATACCAAATTTCGGCCACAAGGCAAAAATTTTAACAAATAATATAATACCAACGTAAACAATGTGATTAATCAATTGCGGTCCTTGTGCACTCGTATCCCTGTTGTATTGCAAACGTTGCCTAATGTTTGGAAAAATTTAATTATCAATTTTCTCAAAAACGATTAATTTTCGTACATAATTAATTATGTACTTTTTGCTTAGAATAATGCAACGAATCACCTTTTAAAGTAACAAACATTATTTTCTAACACCCTGTATATGGTTACTTTAATCTGTGTGTGTGTAATATATAAAAAATAGATGTCAGATACTTTGTTTTGTCATAAAATTCATCATTTAAAATTATTGTTTACTTGAGTTTGTTAAAAAATCGCGAATATTAGGATACTATTTGGAAGATTTTTTACACAAACGTAAGCTATAAATTGAAGAAATTATTTGCGCTAAAACCTAATTTTCGTTTTTTTCCAAGTTACGTGATGGTTTTGCATTGAGGGTGAAAATAGAATTAATAAATATAAATTAAATATATATTACAACAAGTTATTTTTTTAGGAAAATACTTAAACTCTCTTTCCGCATTTTAAGTACCTTTCTTTTCCTTAAAAGAAATATTTATACAGTAGGTTCGAAATTTAGGACCTGATGTAATTAATGAGTTTTTAAAATCAGAAGTTTTTATGGAGTATTTTAAGAGCAGAAATTAAGTTATATCTACTGTTTATACCAACGGTTTATACACACTCTGTAACGTAAAATTTCATTGCAAACAAAAAGATCATATGACTTTTTTTATTAAATATTAAGAAGGACTATTTTTTAACACGCTTTTATTAGCTTGGGTTGTAACTATCTATCTATCTATCTATCTATCTATCTATCTATGTAACGGAATCTTTGAGCCTAATTTTTACCAACTTCCAGCGATTCATTTTCTTTGAAACTTTACACACGTATCAAGGACCGATGACAATGCAATAATTTAAAAACAGTAGATTAGATTAGATTAGATTAGATTAGGAGGTGGATTGCATATCCTCTAACACTTCAACCTGCTCAGGTTTATTGTGTGTCCTCCGTCCATAGGTTAGAGCACGCTATCCAAGCCGGTCTGTTTAATCAGACTCCACAAGCTTGAAACTGGCCCCTTGGTATATCTTGCCGCTTTAGGTTTTTCTTCACCCAGCCTTGCAAACCGCAGACGACAAAGGGCTTCGCAGTAGCACCATACGTGTTCTGCGGTTTCTTCCTCCTCCTGGCAGAACCTACATAGGTTTTCTTCTGCCAGGCCCATAGTTTCCAGGTGTTTATTCAGTCTGCAATGACCTGTCAGTTGACCCACTATTATTCTTACTGCCTTCCGGTTATAATTCAGAAGGTCTTTTGTAAATTCTGGCGAGTAAGCCTTGATGAACACTTTCGCCTGACGCTGTCCTGGTGTTCTCCTCCACCAGTCTTGTGATTCCCTCATAATCCATGATCTAATGGATGACCTTACCTGGCATGATGGAATACCACAGTAGGGCTCAGGACCTACCATTGTCCTACCAGCCCCCTCCTTTGCCAATTTATCAGCTTCTTCATTGCCTTCGTGGCCTTCGTGTCCTGGTACCCAGGCAATGGTTAGCTTGTTGGACGCACCCACCTCTTCCAGGGCAATTACGCAGTCCCGCACCAGCTTGGAGCTGATTTTGCATGAACTGAGTGCCCTGATGGCTGCCTGGCTGTCCGAATAGATTACTATGGTTTTATCCTCATAGCTCCTTCTGATGATTTCCCTAGCGCATTGTTCTATGGCTACAATTTCGGCCTGGAACACAGTAGGGTGTTGTCCGAGACCCAAGTTTATTTTCGTCCTTGGTTTGTCCCCATATATACCTGCTCCAACTCCTTGGTCTGTTTTGGAGCCGTCTGTATACCAGATTAGGTCGGCTTTAATGGGAGGCCCTGCCACCCAGTCCTTTCTGTCTGGTATTAAAGTTTGAAAACCTTTGTTTAGCCAGTAGCTTGGTACCATTTTGTCTGAAGGCATCTCACACACTGAGTTGACTTCTTGGTCCTCCTTGAATCTCCATTGTATGGCCCTTTCCTGTCTTATGATAGGACTCTGGCCTTGTTTGAGACGGTATTGTACCGCTTTCACTTCACCCTGTATGTAGATGTGAAGTGGCGGTAGATTAAGCAGCGTTTCCAGTGCTGCAGTAGGGGTCGATTTCATGGCCCCCGTAATACATAGACAAGCGAGTCTCTGTATACTTTGTAATTGCCTTATTGCCGTCTTTTGTAGCGTCTTTGCACCCCAGGCAATTGACCCGTAGGTTATCATTGGTCTGACGACCATTTTGTATAACCATAGGTTCATCTTCGGACTGAGTCCCCAATTCTTTCCGCAAAGTCTTCGGCATCTACCCAGGGTAGTTCTTGCCTTCTGAGTGACTTTGCTTAAGTGTGGTCCCCAGGTTAGTTTTTGGTCAAAGATGACTCCTAGATATTTAACCTCTTTTGAAAAGGGGATTTCCACTCCGTTAAGCCTGGAAGGTCTTAGTCCTTCAAGCGCTCTTCTTTTTGTGAAAGGGACGGTTATTGTTTTATGAGGGTTGACTGAGAGTCCCTCCTGTTTGCACCATTTGTCAACGATGTCTACGGCGTTCTGCATTCTGCCTGATATGTGCTCTAGGTGACCCCCATTGACTACAATGACGAGGTCATCAGCATAACCCAGGCAGTTGTACCTTTCACCAGTCAATTTGTCGAGAAGTTCATCTACCAGGACTGCCCAATATAATGGCGATAGAACGCCTCCTTGTGGACAGCCCCTCCCCACTTTAGCCTCCTAAAAACAGTATCCCGTTATCCTGATTAGGACCGCCAGGATAAATAAATTCCTTTATAGATCCTTTGTGTCTCTTGACAAAATGGGGAAGGAATTTTTTAGTGAATAAACTGGAGCATTTATTTTTAAAAATCTAATTGATATATCGAACTTAAAAATGAAAAATAAATAATAGTTTAAAAAAACTAAAAAAACACGCTTTTATATGCAACCGAACTAAAAATTAGAAAATAATTTTTCATTACAAAGACTTTGTCACTTCAGAATAAAAGCGTGGGGTGCTTAATATATTAAATGTTATAATTATTCTATTTGCAAATATCTATGAGGAAAAAGTTATGAAAAAATAGTAAAATACACCCCACGCTTTTTACTCTGAAGTGACAAACTCTTTGTAATGAAAAATTATTTTCTAATTTTTAGTTCGGTTGCATATGAAAGCGTGTTTTTTAGTTTTTTAAGCTATTATTTATTATCCTACTCTTTATTTTTAAATAGTAGAAATGTGCAAATATTTGACAGAGCAAATAAAAAAAGTGTATGATGACATTTTAAGTTAAATTCTTAAAATGCATTTATTTTACCGATATATTTTTTAAATACACAAGGTTTGTGTAATATCGATAAAAATGTTTGCTTTATTTCGGTGGTTTGCAATATTATATGTACGTCTGAAAAAAAAACAAGATAAACTAACTTGCTTATCAGTACTACATATGTACATATGAATATATAAGTTAAAAAATTTAAAAATTGAACTGTTTTCCTTTTACCTACCACACTAATTTTTGCTTAATCATTAATTTATTGCTTTTTTTGTAAACCATAACAAGCAATATTAGGAGCTTATACAGTGCTTTTCTTAAATGTCCCCTCCCTTTTATTTTTGCTGAACTTGTCACACAACGGAAAAACAGTTGAACATCGGGTTCAATTCAATGCAAAAAATATATATATAATATATATATTTTTTAAATGGAACATCATGTATATTATATTACCATTTTAAAGATCTATTAAAAAGCTTTATAACAAGTTCATATGTTTTCATAGTTTCGGGAATATAGCCATCCGTAGGAATTTGATAGTAAACTGGCATTTTTAAATAATACACCTTTTATATTGCATCACCATTTAATAGATACCATATTTCCAAAACTATAAGAGATAAAAAATCAAATGTGGTATTTTCTTAAAGCTGTTTTAAATATCTTTTTAATGTTGATGCAATATACAGGGTGTTTTATTTAAAAATGCCAGTTAACTATCAAATTCCTGAGGACTGCCATATTTCCGAAACTAATAAAAATTGGATATATTGCGCTGGAAAATAAAATACAAAAATGTAATATCATTATTGCATTAGTTTAAAAAATAACTAGCCATGGTTACAACAAAAATGTATTGAATTGGTTTTTGACTAAATTTTTTCCTTAAAAAAATTATAAGAGTATTTATTTTCTATACCCTTTGCGGCTAAAACTTCTTATTTATCTAAAATTTGACGAAAAAAGGTACAGTGTGTCCACGGATGGATTTAATAATCTCTATAAAATTTCCCATTTTTAATATTTAGAAAAAATATTCTTTATAAAAATAATGTTTGCTTTGTCGGAAATGCTAACAGCTATATAAAGATAGACAGGGTGGTTCAAAATCGCGAAAATATTATTTAACATTTTCGAAATTTTGAATTTCTCTGTATATATTGAGGCACTTCATTTTAACGTTTTTCTAAAACACATTTTTTCTACTGAATTGTTAAAAATATTTTTTTAAATTTTTTTTATAACGGTCAACCTAATTTTCACTAAAAACCATTACCAAGAGGAAACCAATGAATTATATATTTTTAATTACTTTTTAATGCTATTTAATTAGGTAGTTTTATTATTTTTAACAAAGAAGTGTTAATGTCTTCGTACAATATTTCTGGAAAAAATGAAAAACCTATGTTTTTCCCAAAATCCTGTTTTTTATTTTACCACTAGAGGTCACGTGATATTTCTCTATACCACGAACCTAACGGCTTACGGGGACTGTTCAAAGAGCTAAATATATAAACTTTTGTTTAATAAAAATAAAATATAGCCTTTAGCACCTCTAAATAGTAAAGCTTTTTGATTGTAAAAGAATTTTCATGATCGGTTCAGTATTTCCGAAGATTAGCCCTCACCAACAAACAAACAAAGTTACAAACTTTGCTTCTTTATATTATTAGTATAGATTACCGTTATGATTCATTCAGATAATAAAATTACCACAATAGAGGGACAGACCAAAGCCCGTTACTTATGGAGCGTACGAAACGCCAAACGCCAAACGCCCTTCGCCTGACAAAAGGTTTGCAATAAAAGTAATGTTACCTTTCAGATGAAGGCGCGTTTCATTTTGTTCGTCCGCTGGCGTGAAATTTACAGGGCGAGCTCACGACTGGCCCGTACGCCTGACGTGTAGGAACGCTTTGCGTAAGGGCATAGGTACTATATGTATATACTTTTCACATGATAGGTCGCACGTTTGTTTTGCGTGGCATGCAAAGTAGCCGTTTCTTTCAGTTTATAATAAGCAGCCGGTATGGAGGCACTCGATACTGAATTATTACTTTAGTTGAAGAAAACGGAAATTTTCGGGATATTTCGGATAAAAAATTTAAAAATCAAGATGCAAGGGCAAGGGTCTTGAGAGAATAAGTCTACTTTCATAATTCAGTTTAAGCCTTTTTTTTCTTCCAAGGAACTTTTCCATCGCCTTTAAAATAATTTGCAAAAATATCTCTCGTAGTATTTGCAATAAAATTTTGTGTTCTGTCTGTAAAATTCTAAAATTTATGAACTACAAACCATGCATCTCTTACACTGCAATAGTCTTTAATTATTTTTTTTGTGAGGTATTTACATTTTCTGGGCAGTGAAATATCCTCCATTTATTTGATAGTATTTCAAAGGTACACTCAATATATTTTCTAGCACAAGCCTCAACCTGTAGTTAATTTTTTTTTGTAATTGAAATTTTTTCGTGCATAATGGCATTTGGAAGTAAAAAATCTTTCATTCTCCCTTAATTCAGAATACAGCGTCACAAATGCAGTAGGGTTTTTCTTCTTTTTAACCTACATAATAATAAAGTATTCATTTTTAAGTTTGAAAAATATATATAAAGCTCTTTTTATTACCACTTATTTTTTTAACGATAGCTTATTGTTTACTCTACCGGAAAAAGTTGAAAACAGCAAAGTTCATATATTTTTGTAAGATTCCCAGGTCCCAAAATATATACTCGACCAAAAACTTTACCACTTCGTCACAAAATTTTTAATATTATCTATTAATTCTGACAAAAAATTAAATCGTTATTTTAATATTTTCTTAAACGTGCACTGCCGTTACGTCTTTAGTACAGTGCATGTTCAAATATAAATAAAAAGTAATATTAGTAATTCTCAAATAATTCTTTTTAATTTTGTATTCCTAACTGATGGAAACAAGGAGGCATGTTTATGTAGATTTAAAAGAAGAACAACCCAGTAACCTTTGGTTTACAAGAGGATGTATCCAAAAATATCTGTTGTTGGATTTCTTTTTTTTTTTTTTAATTGGGCAATTAGCTGCAACGGCAAAAATGCGTAGAATCAACTGTTGTTCGTTTATTTTGAGACTAACAACCGTCTCCCATGTGAAAACAAACAGCAATTTTAGGCGTTTAACCAATTATAACCGTGGTAATAATTGGTGACAACTTTGACATATAATACATTGTTTAAACGTCAACATAACCGATTGGTAAATACCGTTTTAGAATTGGTTCTTCGCCTAAAATTGATGAAAATTCACGCTCGGCATCAGACGCGCGGCGTAGCGCGTCGAGCGCTCGTACGCCCCATGTATAACGGGACTTACTTCTTAAAACATAATGTTTACGATATACGACAAAACTTATTTGGAGGTGGATATTTAATTTGCTAAGAAAGAAATTTAACTTATTTGTATTAAACATACAGTTTATATCAGAAAAATATTCTGAGAAAAACAGTCTTAATTTATTCAAACTTAATAAAAATCCTTAAAAATGACGCAAAACAATAAAACCGACAAAAGAAATTACTACCAAACTAATGGAATAAGTTTTGTGCTCTTAGAACTCTTATCATTTGTGGTTTGCAGATATGATTGATGTAAAAGTCCCTATAATATACTAATTTCTGTTATTTCATTGTTTCAGATATTCCCTGCCCATGATGATCGCGGCTGGAACTTTTACAGTGATCATCATGGTTGTGGGAGTGATGGGGAATTTACTAACTCTTGTGGCTCTTCTTCGACATTCAAAAATCAGGACAGTAGCGGCTGCATTTATAGCAAGGTAAGTAAGTTTTTATTTTATTTTTATACAAGAGTCAAATCGATTTGACGACATTTTTGATTTTGAATAACCTACTATTTTTATGTGTAGTATTTTATTCGATTTGAAAAAGTTTTGAGATTTTGATTTTAGTCAGCTGTCACAAGTGCCGTATTATCCATTAGGCTGACTAGGCTACAGCCTAGGGCTTAAGGCGCCCCATTTAAATGAACCATCTATCCGTAGTAGTATTATCTTTGGTAAAAGTAAAAATAAAGGAAGTTATCCTTAAGATGCTAAATTTCATAGATACACCGTACATTTATTGCGATATTATTAATTAATTATAGGAAAATTAAATTGAAGATTTATATTACTCGGTATCGTGAATCTCTGAAAATGATTGCATCTATAAATAATAAAAATCTGAGATTGCACCTTACTTGTCACCTTTTAATTAAAAAATGCGTGTTAAGGTACATATTTAGACATACTCAAGGACGTACTATATTGAATAAAGATTTAAAGTATTACTATAAGAATTTATTTTACTCGCATAAATTATCGTGTAGGGGAACTTGGGGAAAAGCTACAAATTTATTTGTAAGTATACAGGGTGGACATTTAAAACAGAGCTAATTTTGGGCGCTCCGGATCATTTAATAAAAAACGCTTGTCCCCGTGAATTTTTGATTTTGGGAAAAAACATTTTTTGTCACTTTCAACACCTGATCTGCAACCTCCTAGCAAGGGTGAGACTCACCCCCAACATCTTAAATCAAAGAGGAGTCGAGTAATACCCTATTTTAAAAGTCTCTTGGCCCTAAATAATACTGTCAAGTTTAGAGTATCTGCTATTATTTCCGATGATATGACAGCTGGTCAATCAAAATTTTTATTTTATTTTTTGAAAGTTTAATATTAAATTTCCCGGAAGAGTAAGCTTCTTTAAACTAAAGAGACATGATAAGGGGTTAAATGATCTTTAAAATGAAATATTAATCGAGGGTCTGATTCACCCCTAAAATTTAAGGGATGATCATACCGTCGCCAGAAAGATTTATTGAATTCTAATTTTAAAGATTGTTTAAGCCTTGTTACATCGTCTGAGCTTAAAGAAGCTTGCTTTTACAGGTAATTTAGTATTATACATTAAAACAAATAAAAATCAAAATTTTGACAAATTGTCATATGAACGGAAATAATAGCAACTACTTGGAAGTTGTTATCAGGGTTAAAAGGCCTTTAAAATAAGGTATCATTTAACTCCATCTAAGAGTTTGGGGGTGAGTCTCATCCCTGCTAGATGGTTGCAGTTCAGGGGGTAAAAGTAGCAAAAAAATGTTTTCCCTTAAAATTAAAAATGGCGAGTCCGAGCGTTTTTTCTTAAATAATCTGGAGTGTCCAAAATAAGCTCCGTTTTGTTTTCAAGTGCCCACCTTGTGTGTAAGAAAATATGTATCTTTAGTATGTAAAAATCTCGTTAGATCACGTTACGCAACATTACAACGTTTGAAGATATGTTCTGTAGTTTGGCGGATTCATTTAATAGATGGTATTTATTTGGGTACACGCCAAAATAAAATTAAAAGTACTAAAAAACCAAAAAATTTTAAACAAGTAAACAGATAATTAAAAATCGACGTTTCGGTGGCAAATCTGCCACAAGGAAATGCAACAGTTATAATAGATTGTAATACATATGATGATAAAATAATGTCTCTTTTAAATGATGGTAATTACATAAAAATAAACAATGACCCTACTGAATGTATTGAACGACAAATTTATAATATGTTAAAGAAACATAAAAACTCTTTTACAGATAATGAAAGATTTAAACTGACACCTCACAACAGTAAAACACCACATTTTTACGGAGTACCAAAAATACATAAACCCAATATACCTTTACGTCCTATAGTAAGTTGTATAAACTCACCTACACATCCATTAGCAAAATTTTTACTTACCATTTTAGATCCTTTGGTAAACAACACTGATTCATACATTAAAAATTCTAAACATTTCTTAGAGAAATTATCAAACATAGATATTGATCCAAATAATACACTGGTAAGTTTTGATGTTGTTAGTTTATTCACAAATGTCCCAGTAAATAAAACATTAAATATTGTTAGAAATAAATTAGAAAATGATGTCCATCTTGGCGAAAGAACAATATTAAGCATAAACACTATTCTTGAGCTTTTAACTTTTTGTGTCAAAACAACATATTTTCAATATAACACTGATTTTTATAAACAAACCTCTGGCATGGCTATGGGTTCACCTTTATCACCTTTATTAAGTAATATTTTTATGGAAAACTTTGAATCAAATTTTGTAGAAAATTATCAATATAAACCTTTAGTTTGGTGGAGATATATAGATGACATTTTTTTCTATATACCAACATGACGAACACTGTTTAAATAATTTTTTAACACACATTAATACACAAGAACCAACAATTAAGTTTACGTTAGAAAAAGAAAACAACTCACAACTACCATTTCTTGACATTTTAATAAAAAAGATTTAAACAATTTTGAAACAAAAATCTACAGAAAACCTACACATACAAATAGATACTTAAATTTTAACTCAAATCACCCAATAATGGTTAAAAGGGAGTTGTAAAAAGTCTATTTGATAGAATTAAAGTCATTTGTTCTAATCAAAATATAAATATTGAAAAGATTATTTAAAAAATATTTTAATTCAAAATAATTATCCTCTTGATTTTATAAATAATTGTTTCCTTGAATTTGAAACTCCAGTTATAAGACAAAATCAAAATAGACCAATTACAAATTTATTTTTACCATACATTCCCGGACTATCAAATAAAATTTAACGAATAGGGCATAAATTTAATATTCGCACAATCTTTAAAACACAATACACAATCAGATCTCAATTAACAAAAACAAAACCATACAACTTAAATGAAAAATACAAAAATGTCATTTATAAAATACCTTGCGAATGCAATAAGTTTTATATAGGTGAAACTTGTAGACCATTAGCCAAACGCATAAAAGAACACAGATCATACATTAAAAACACAGAATTTCATAAATCAAAAATCTGCCAACACGCATTTGATAACAATCATAGAATAAACTGGGATGCTTCGAGCATTTTAGCAAAGGAAACTTGTTCTAAAAAACGCAAAATCAAAGAAAGTGCGTATATATTATTAAATAAAGATAATTGTGTAGCATCAATTTCAGTTAATTTAAATAACACTTGGTTGCCTTTGCTTGATACTGAAGTATCTTTAGGAAGACTAAAAATTAACTAACTATTCACCTTTTTTGTAAAATAAACAATCATTACACCAGCAACCAGTTATCTATGTCACTATGGCACTATAACCAAACAAACATGTTTTGACATTTAATGTCAAAGTTTTCAGAATATCCCAAAAAACAGAAAAATTGTGAATTTTAAAGCCTAAATAATAGTAAGTTTTTATTTTTATTATTTTTATTACATTTATCTTGACAACGGTGGCAGATTTGCCACCGAAACGTCGATTTTTAATTATCTGTTTACTTGTTTAAAATTTTTTGGTTTTTAGTACTTTTAATTTTATTTTGGCGTGTACCCAAATAAATACCATCTATTAAAACGTTTAATGCGCATTTTTTGCCAATGCGTTGAACAGAGGCGAACTAAAGCAACAACAAAGCGAGACGATTACATTTTGTGTCTAATTTTTACCTGCTAGTATTTAATAAGTTAATTTGAATGATTAGGCTGCCACGACGTGTATCTATAATATAAGTATTAATAGAAAGTAACTAATATATTGCACACAACATTCGGTCTTAAATGTATTGTTAAACGTTTTCAAATGGTAACTGAGGGGCCTTTTCAGAATTAACAACGGCTTTCCAGTGGCGGCTCGTGACATTTTTCAGTGGGAGGGCACAAGCAAAAACGAAATAATAATAAAAACTTACCCTCTATTTAAAAAAAAGTCCATTCGCCTATTTCTTACTGCATAATCCTCCGATCACTTTATTTGTGATCGAACACCCACAAATTTAGTCATATTTGTTTATAAATATTCTTATTAAAAACTCTTTTGTAGGTCCTAGTTTTTCTAATAGATGAACAATTAATTTAAAGATCGGGAGTGGATCTTTTTTTTGTTTAATAAAAAGTTTCTGTTTAAAAGGCAAACTATTCCGGAGTAGAAACTGTATCGCATTTATTTCGACTTGTTTATTAATTTTTAAATTATCTAATCACACAATAATAATTTAGAAGTAAGTTTTGAGCAGAGTATTTAGAAGTAAGTTTTAAGCAGAGTATTTAAAAGTGTTTTAATGGGAGTATAGCAAAGATGGGTCCACATTTATTTTATTATGGAAGCAATACCGCCAAGTATACAAAAATGATAAAGTAAACAAACTCTTTTGTGAACAATGATTTATTGCAGCAAAAATATTTAACCCGAGGGATTTCTAGTACTACGCCACGTGCCACCGGTTTTATAATAGGATAGAGGCGAAATAAGAGAATGTTTTGTAAGTAGGTGATACGTGTTTTAGCAATGTATTTTTTATTATTTATCTAAAAATATGTAATCAGGCTCTGTCCGAGGCTATGTGCATTCGCACATGGCGCTGACAGAAAATTTTATTATTTCAGTCACATATTTTCTTTCTTTTACGTCTATGGTGTTTCTCCCCATTCTGTATGATTTTTTTCTTGTTTCTTAACTCTGTTTTGTGGTTGTGTTTTTTTTTATTTTCCCAATGTATAATTTACCATATTTAAAAGGAATTGTATTTTAAAATTGGAGACCTTTTTTACATTTAAAATATTTTTGATGCAAAAAAACAAATTTTAAAGAGGAAAATAATGTTTTTGAAAAGGAGAATCCTTTTTTGCTTTTAAAATTTTTATACCAAATTTCTTGGCAGTCAGACCTCCCCCTAAAAAAAAAGGTATATATACGTCTATGATAATAGTTTTAAAAAACTAAAAAATCACTCTTTTATATGCAACCGAACTAAAAATTAGAAAATAATTTTTCATTACAAAGAGTTTGTATTACAGTAATAAAAGGTCAAACAATGAATCATAATTATATACCTCAAAATAGAATTATAATAAAATTTAAGATAATAACAGAATAATTCACTTCAAGTAAAAAGCGTGGGGTGCATTTTACTATTATTTTCATAATCTTTCCCTCATAGATATTTACAAATAAAATAATTATAACATTTAATATATTAAGCACCCCACGCTTTTATTCTGAAGTGAATTACTGTGTTATTATCATAAGTTTTATTATAATTCTATTTTGAGGTATATAATTATGATTCATTGTTTGACCTTTTATTACTGTAATACAAACTATTTTTTAATTTTTAGTTCAGTTGCATATAAAAGCGTGTTTTTTTAAACTATTGTTTATTTTTCATTTTTTATTTTGATATATCAATTATTTTTCTGCGGACATGTGATATTGAAATGTTTCACGAACTATTTCGTAATCTAATCATTTCATTTAAAGCTTCACTGTTGCATGGGGTTTCAGAACGCAACTACTCCGAACAAGTTTCTGTCAGCCTTATGCTGAGAGTACGTCGGAAACTGCACGCATGCGCAGATCGCGCACTGGCTCTTTCTCTGTTAGTCTCCTACAGAAAATCTATAAAGAAATTTATTTATCCTGGCGATCCTAATCAGGATAACGGGATACTGTTTGCAGATTATTGCATTGTCACTGGTCCTTGATACGTGTGCAAAGTTTCAAAGAAATAGAATCGCTGGAAGTTGGTGAAAATTAAGCTTAAAGATTCCATTACATACATACATACATACAACCTAAGCTTATAAAAAGCGTGTTAACATACATACATACATACATACAACCCAAGCTAATAAAAGCGTGTTAAAAAAGGGTCAGATTAGGTAAAATTTATAAGGTGCCCAAAAGTTCTCAAACAAGATAACAACGATTTTTTTATTTTGCCTGGTTACCTACTGGTCACTGGGTTCCACTAATGACAATGAGATTTGTTAGCGCTGAAATCACGTATTTCCGTAACAGGTGTATAGTCATCGGTAAACAGGTAGAAAACTTGTAGTATTGGTATGTTGACTCACTTAAAATGTTTATTGTTTACTAATAGTTTCTCTTAATTCTGACTAATTTTTGAAATTTACTTCTTTTATTCTATTGCAATATTATAACGGTTTAAGTAGAAATACCTTAATAATTAATAACTGTTAGTCATTAAATGAATTAGGGAGTGACGAATGTCATATATATATTTTTCCATAGCTTTAATGATATTGGTGCTTAATCTGTTTAAAATATCATATAGAAAAATTACTTTTAAATGGTCAATGAAGGAACAGTTTAAAAATGTAAATTCGGTGCTCTTTGATAAGAAAAAAATCACAAAAAGTTTAAAGCAAATAACCGGCATGCTTGTCTTGGCGGCCGCCTTTTCTATATTCCTTTTATGATATGCCGGTTGGATGCAGCTGGTCATCGCACAATGGGATAGAAATCAATTTTTTTGGTCAAAATTCTGAAACTTACCAATCTAACTTAAATGAGGGGCTTTTTACTGAAAAATATTATAAATTATTACAAATGCTTTTGAAACCTAAAACTTGTTATATGTTATTATAAATTTACACCCCCTTAACATTGTTATTTTTTATTGTACAAAATAAACTAAAATGTAAGCTTGTTTGGTTAATTCGGTAGTATTCTAATCAGTAATCCGATGATTATTATCTTGAATGATATGACAGGGTACGACAATAGGTATGATTTGTTTTAATGGAATACCCTGAATATTATATCACCACCAAAAAATATTTTAAAATGCTTAACAAAAATACTACATTTGATCTGTCTATCTCAATTAGTTTCGAAAATATGACCATCCAAATCTGAAAAATAATTTTAAATTATTCTTAGAAGCGTAATAGATACATCTTCCCAACTTTTTTATTTTTTAACGTATAAAATAAATAAAAACACTGTTTTATTTGATTCAGAATGCTTTAATCTTTAGGATATACAGTGTAGGACAAAACATATTAAATTTTAAAATAGAAAACCTTGTAAATTATAAAAATATTGTATCTGTCCTTACACTCAGAAGTAGCAAAAAGTAGGAAGTCAATTGTAAGTACAAAACTGATAAAGAAAAAGGTAAAAAATCTTTGACAAAAGTAGCGAGACTTCGTGAGACTGCATCGGAATCACAACAATAGCTCTTATTATTTAAACTCTTTTACTTTTTTAGCAAACAAGGCTAATAATAAACTAAGTAGATTAAATGTTGTATATTTATGTTACTTCAAATACATTTTCAAGTTTCTTATTACCCCAATAGAAGTCGTCATATCCTTTTATAATTTTGCGTACATGTAGTTTGAAGTATCTACTTTGAAATACACAGCATGAGCCATTAAAATTTCTTAGTTACTTTTGGCCAAAATAATGGATTTCTATCCCATAGTGTATCGGCGCGTTGCTGTAAAGGATAGCGACGCCTTTGCTTAAAATAGTCCGATTGCAGGCGGCCTTTTTTATGTTTTTTGTATTATTTTCAAAGGGTACCGAATTTGCGCTTTTAAAATGTTCTTACTATACATTTTTTGTTTGCATTAATGCAAATATTAGGTATTTTGCTTTAAATAGGTGCGGGTACCCAAAAAATTTACCGGCTTTTTCTGTGTTTATATAGTTTTTATGACTTTAGCCGCCCTTGTTCTCCAATGCACGAGTCGTCACTGCTCTTAATACAGTTTAGAATGCAAGAAAATAAGAACATTTTTCAAATAAAATAATTTTCAAAAATGCTTCGTTTTCGAAATACAGGTGTTACACAAGTTTTAAGAAAAATACCTTTTTTAACATAACTTTTCTACGACTCCAGATATGTCTACAAAATTTGGTACACTTCTTTTAACTATAAAATTTATTTTTTTCTGTAAAAGTTAAAAAAAAAAACTAAGAATTGAATTTTAACTTTGATGATGAATATCTCGAGAACGAAACGTTTCCAAAAAAAAACTTTCAGATTCGTAATTAGCGCCCCAAAAACCCTGTACACCAAATTTCCAAACCCGGTCCTGTTGTTTGTTTTCCGCTAGTCTGTAATTTTTTACTGCGCATGCCCATAAGAGGACTGTGCAGTGCCCACGTTGGGCTTATTGTCATTTTTGCTGTATTCATCCATATTATTTTTCAGATCAGTGGTCCCCACTGATTTTATAAGGTCGCCAAATTTTTGAAAGTTTCCTCAGTTCCTGCTGATATTATAGAAGTAGTCTTCCGTTTCTTAGCATTGTCGCATTAGGCGCCGTGTTCACTTTTATATCTTGTTTATGGCTGTTAGGAAGACTGTTTGGTGATTTATACCTCGTTAAACTTTGATAACCTTAAAATAAATATTTCTTTAAGAAAATTTGTTGTCTGTTAAATAATTCAAGGTTGTAATTATGGGTCAATGACCTTTGGGTGTTATTTTCAGGTATTGAAGATATGTTCTGTAGTTCGGCGGATTCATTTAATGGATGGTAATTAGTTGAGTACTTGCCAAAAATTAAATTTAAAGTACTAAAAAAACAAACATATTTGACATTTAGTGTCAAAGACATTTCAGAATCTCCTAAATAAAGATTAAAATTTCAAAATTTAAAACCTAATAATAGTTAATTTTTATTTTTATTATTTGTATTCAATTTATCTTGACAACGTTGGCAGATTTGCCACCGAAACGTCGATTTTAAAGTATCTTTTACATGTTTTATTTTTTTTGTTTTTTTAGTACTTTTAATATAATTTTTGGCGAGTACCCAACTAATTACCATCCATTATTTTCAGGTATATCAAAAAGTAACTTTTAACTGAACTACTGTTACAAGCGTTTTTATTACTTATTATTTAAAACCATACAGGGTGTCCCACCGGGAACTGCTGCTATCGATTTCTCGAAAAGTACGCTTTGAAAGATTTTGAACTTTTGGTAACAGTATAAAGACAATCGGGGACATACAACTAAAATATTTTGACAGCTCTTCGGGTATACCGAAAGGTAGTATCAACTTCCTTATTTTAAATGGAACACCCTATATATTATTTATTTTTGGATTCTTCGTAAAATTCTAACCATAATTTATGTATAATGTTCTATACCTAAGTCCAACTATTTTTGACATAAAATTTAAAAATAATTTATTAATTTATAAATAACATAACCATCAATTTCTTCTAAATAAAAACCTTTATGTTTAACCCATCTATTATTGATCTGTAATACCTTAGAAACGGAATATGTTATGTTAGCAATAATACCTGCTATCACACCTAGGGCATTATAAGCGGGCATTATGATAATGCCCGCTTATAATGCCCTAATGCGCTAATATGGACATTTTATTGCTTATCCAATTTTATTTCTCTCACAATAAAGATCAAGTTTATACAAACATATGTATTAAAAATAAAATCAATAATTTACCAGTTCCTGAAAATATGCCATTAAAACGGTTTCGGTTATTTGAAGAATTGCGTTCGCATCTTTCCAAATACCAAATATGCCATACTCCCGATCATACTGTTGCCTTAATTTAACTGGCAAAAGATTTTCGGGCGCTGTTATGGCCTTTTCTGTTATATTTTGTGGAATTTCTTCCATTTTGAGCAAATTGTTAAATAAAAATGCCAACTGACTAACTGATAGAAACATCAAAGTCAAACTTAACACCAGTCATTATCTACTTACGTATACAGGTACAGGTGCAACTTATTTTTTATATTGCAAACAAATAATGTAATTAGTCATTGAAAAACTCTTTTTGGGTAATACATAAAGCATTGTATGCTTATATATGCTCGGGCCAGAGACCCTCGGGCTATTTCGAACTTCAGGGCATTATAGTCCTAGTAACGCCCTTGATACATAAAGAGCTATTAATATATGTTGGGGTTAGGTAAACTATTATTAATCTTTGTTAGGTTCCTTGTAAAGAAAGAACTTCTTTAGTAGACTGTATCGATATTTTAACAATTAATAAATACAGAGTGGTTAAAAAATAATCGTTGAAAATATCAATCAATTTTTTTAATGGAAACCCCTATCTTTTTACCTTATCCTATTAGGCATTAAAAATAAGGGTAACTTTGTATACGGATGTCTATTTCAAAAATTTATAATTTTTTAAATATTAACGATTTAATATTTATCAATTTTAATATTTCGAAAACTATATATTTTTGAAATAGACATCCTTATACAAACTTATCCTTATTTTTGATGCCTAATAGGATTAGGTAAAAAAAGGTAGGGGATTTCATTAAAAAATTGGCTTTAAGGTTTTTGTCTTAATAATTTTTAACGATTATTTTTGACCACTTTGTATTTTTAAGGTAATTGTGAAAATATCAATACAGTCTACTAAAGTAGTTCTTTCTCTACGAGAAACCCAACCCCAACTCATATTAAAGGCTTTTGTTTAGAAGAAATTGATGGTTATGTAATGGGTTGCAAACTTCATTCTTGACATAAAATTTGAAATAAGTCAAAATCAGTTGGACTTAGGTATGGAACATTATACAGGGTGTTAGTAAATAAGTGCGACAAACTTCAGGGGTGATTCTGCATGAAAAAATAATGAGAGTTTGCTCTATAAACGTTTGTCCAAAAATGCTTCATTTCCGAGATACGGGGTGTTAAAGTTTTTCTTAAAAACTGATTATTTTTATTGCTCTAAAACCGATCGAGATATGCAAATGAAATTTGGTGGGTTTTAAGAGGTAGTTATTACGCATTTTTTGACATGCAAATAAAAATTTTGTGTTCATCAGTAGCGCGCGTACGGGTAATAGTCTCAATTTTTTAAAGAAAAAAGTGGTACGCCACTGAGATATTCTAAATTAAAAATTATTTTTGAATACCTTGCTCAATTTGTGAAAAAAATCTCTCTTGCCTTTTTTTCGTATGAGGCGTCGCTTTTATGCAAAAAAAAAACATCATAAGCGGTATTTTTCTTTTCTTTTAATATTTTTTTTTATCTAGTAGGCTACTGTCAACATTTAGATACCTAATGTCAAATTAGCGTTTTTACAAGTTTCTAAAGTTATTAAACTTTTAGTTTGGCCATAACATTATTGTTAGTTGGTTATTTATTTTACTTTTGCCGAAAAAAATGGAAAATTATACAAATGCGGAATTTTCAGACATGCATTTTGTCTACGGTCGATGTAATGGAAATGGTCGGCAAGCTCGACGATTGTATGCTGAGTTGTATCCAGGACGTAGGGTACCCCATCACACACTATTTGCTCGTCTTCACCAACGTTTGCGGGAAAATGGTACATTTAAGAAACAAACGGCTGACTGCGGGCGTCCTCGAGAAGTACGAACTGTGCAACTAGAAGAAGCAGTTCTCGAGTTAATTGCCGAGTCACCTGAAACAAGTACTCGAAAAATTGCCAACATATTGAATGTAAGCAACTTCACTGTATTTAAAATTCTTAAAGAACAGCAGTTGTATCCGTTTCATATCCAACGTGTACAAGCTTTACTACCTAGAGACTTTTTTCCGCGCCTATTTTTTGCCAGTGGATTCTTCATCAAATCGCTCATATTCCTAATTTTTAAATGGCGTTTTGTTTACTGATGAGGCGAATTTTGGACGACATTGTATACGAAATTTCCATAACAATCACTTATGGGCTGAGGAAAATCCACATGGAATCTTTGAAGCTCATTTTCAGCCTGAGTTTTCAGCAAATGTATGGCTTGGGGTAACTGATCATTATTTAATTGGTCCATACTTCCTCCCACAACGATTAACAGGCGAGGCTTTACCTTAATTTTCTACAGGAAGAGTTACCTGTTCTTTTTGAAGAAATTCCTGTACAGTTAAGACACAACTTATGGTTTATGCATGATGGTGCACCAGCTCATTTAGCATTAATGTTCGTAATCATTTAGATACTGTATATCCAAATCGTTGGATAGGTAGGGGAGGTACGGAACATTGGCCTGCTCGATCGCCGGATTTAAATCCCTTAGATTTTTGCATTTGGGGTTTTCTTAAATCATTAGTTTATTCCACTCCCGTTGAAAATGCTGATGACCTAAGGAATCGAATTATAGCCGGCTGTGAGACAATAAGAAATACACCAAGAATATTTGAGCGAATACGACAATCAATGAGGCGAAGAGTTGAATCTTGTATTACATCTGAGGGAGGTCATTTTGAAACATTTGTTGTAGCTTTGCGCCTATTTAAAATGTTATTAGTGTTATATTCTGTTATTGTTTTGATTTAATGTAATTGTACGTATTAAAAAAATGAAAAATACCGCTTATGATGTTTTATTTTTTTGCATAAAAACGACGCCTCATACGAAAAGAAGGCAAGAGAGATTTTTTTCACAAATTGAGCAAGGTATTTAAAAATAATTTTTAATTTAGAATATCTCAGTGGCGTACCACTTTTTTCTTTAAAAAAATTGAGACTATTACCCGTACGCGCGCCACTGATGAACACAAAATTTTTATTTGCATGTCAAAAAATGCGTAATAACTACCTCTTAAAACCCACCAAATTTCATTTGCATATCTCGATCGGTTTTAGAGCAATAAAAAAATAATCAGTTTTTAAGAAAAACTTTAACACCCCGTATCTCGGAAATGAAGCATTTTTGGACAAACGTTTATAGAGCAAACTCTCATTATTTTTTCATGCAGAATCACCCCTGAAGTTTGTCGCACTTATTTACTAACACCCTGTATATAAACTATGTTAAGAATTTTAAGCAGAATCTAAAAAATAATTAATATATAGGGTGTTCCATATAAAATAAGGAAGTTGATATTACCATCCGGTATAACCAGAAGTGGTAGAGTGGTCAAAATATTTTAGTTGTATGTCCCCCACTGACTTTATAATGTAACCAAATTTTCAAAATTTTCCAAAGCTTACTTTTAAGAAATCGATCGCGGCAGTTTCCGGTGGGACACCCTGTATATTTTTCATAAAAGGCACTGCATAGCTTTACTCTCATAAACTACTGATCTAAGTTTGAATAAACTTTTGCTCGACTTAAATAATTTTTTTGCATGGAACACTAAGTGTGATTTTAGATAACTAATATCGCTTCATCTCCTTTTCGTCTTATTAAAAGTATCTTCCTTTCCAAAATTGACATTAT
Organism: Listronotus bonariensis; assembly: GCA_014170235.1. Taxonomy (NCBI): domain Eukaryota; kingdom Metazoa; phylum Arthropoda; class Insecta; order Coleoptera; family Curculionidae; genus Listronotus; species Listronotus bonariensis. The sequence goes on from JACEGR010001347.1 coordinate 169,491, forward strand.
TTTTATATATTTTTTTCTTATACAATATACAAAAATAGAATTAAACTCTTAAATTGCTGTTTGTAGTACGAGGCGAGGTGGTTATTTAAGGGTAAGAGATGGTTCTTCAAGTTTTTTACTTTCAACGATATCTAACCTTTACGTATATCTTTTTAAATTTTTCGTTATAAATTTTTTTCCTTCTACATTTTTTTGCTGTTTTTAGATGATCTATAGCTCGTAGGGGGTTATTTTATTTAAAATTGATCAGATGGGTTGGGGTGGATCCAATCAGCTGTTTTTAAGATTCATTGAGATTTTCGTTATTTTCTGAACACCTATGTTCTATTTGGCTTTTGTTCATTGGATTCGTATCAAAACAAAACATAACCTCTTTTGCTTTGTTCTTGGTCGATGGTAGATTTTAGAGGGGCTAGGATAATTCTGCACTGCAGCTGCACGGCTTATTGTGCACCCTGGTTTTACGTCTGGGTAATGTCAGTCAGACGGAATTCACAGCTTGGGTTCCGAACCCAACCCAAGACCAGACCCTCAATCAGAAAAGATCGTTTTCATCCCTATTATTCAACTGGTTGGGGTCTGCAGGTCTGCGATTGCTCATGGCACGGTAAAGTGTGTCCGGCGCGTTGGTCTTTGCGGGACTTCAGCGTTGATACATTTTACACCTTTTTATTGTCTTTTGTTAAGGTAACCAAACTTTATAAACAAACTTTTGGTATGGCCTGGATTCAAACCAAGTCTGCGTCGGTTGAGCGCCTAAAGACCCAGCGCTTTTAACGCACAGGCCATCATCCGTTCTTGGTCGTACAGATACTTTTAAAAATTTTAACAATATTTAAGCTTTGAATAATCAATAAACAATACATTATTTTTAAATACTTGTTTTCCTGTAATTAACCCGTCATAAATTATAAAAACTAATAAAATGAACAGCTAATTTTGACCCTTCCGTTTAACCCTGACTGGCACCTGGGTCAGCAGGATCAACCCGACTTTGAAGATCCGATCAATTTACGAACACGGGTAGAGATTGACCAACCTTTTTAAAGCGAGTTTTTATAGATAATATCAAAGTCGATTGATGAGATAAGGTCACGACATTCGCCATATTGGCTAGCGCGGCTGTGACGTCAAGTCGGACCATTTTCAGTCATGTTTGATTTTAGGCAGATGAGTGGCGTAGAATTAGGAGAAAACCCATTTTAAAAACTTATGTATACAGGGTGTCCACTAATTAATGGTACACAGAAAAACCACAGATTCCTTATGCCAAATATCCAAAATATCCAAACGTTTATAATAAGGAAGATACAGGGGGTGTCATAGTAAAAAGAAAAAAGTAAATTTATTTCGATAATTGTTCCCCCTTTTTAAATATCTTAATAAAACGGTATCTAGGGTTTTTAAACATTAGCTTTTCAGATCGAATATTAGTTTTGTGTGTAGACTGGAGGGCGATGGGTACACTATTTAAAATTCTCTAAAACTACCCAATTTTTTGTTACTACTCTGTATGTATGTAAACTAGTAAGCTTCTCTATGCTTTCTGCACAAAAAAGGTATACCTACTTAGTAAGAATCGGTCTTGACAACCGTTTTAAGGTATTCACGTTTTAGTTGTTCAGTGCACCCAAAGTATGTATTCATTCAATAACATCGTATTAACTATAATTACAACTGCGCAGATATAAATAGCTGATATCTAAAAACTCCTGGATACCGAGTTTTATTAAAATGTTTGAAACATATCAAAAATTATCGAAATGCATGAATAAAAATATTTATATCTCTTTAACACCCCGTATCTTCCTTATCATTAGCTTTTGGATATAGGTATGTTTGTTTAAATCCTAAATGAGTATTTTCGCATAAGAAATCTGTGGTTTTTCTGTGTACCATTAATTAGCGGACACTCATCTGTATCATATGTATATAAAAACACGAATGACTGAAAACTATTCGACTAAACACTATCAAAATCTCTAAAATAAAACGAGTCCGAAACAATAATATGTGAAGTCTCTAAACTAACCAAAAACATTAACAACTGGAAATCCTTGCAAAATATACAACCAAAATGAAAATGGCAAATTTCCACAGTTTTTACCAAACAAAGCTTCGACAAGACACGACTCTGTCATCAGCTGATAATGCTACCAACTTTGAACAGAACTGCCAACCGAAATCGTAATTCTCACACCCTCACGTCCCTGACAAAGCTTTCACCGGTCTTGCTTATGTCTAAACCCTTCTCATAGAGAAACTCTGGATAATATTAACCCAAGATTAAGTTTTGAAAATAGGGAATTATTGGAATACATATAAGGTCTGGCAGTAATAAATTCAGCAGTATTTTGACATTACGCATGCTCAGTGGTGGTTTTAAATTAGGAAAATATATTAAAGTTACTGCTAGACTTTATTTGTGCCAAAATAAAGTCGGTCGTTTGCCTACCTTATTTTGACATTTGAAAACGAAAGTGGTTTAAAATAATTTTTGTATATTTTCAATTTTTTTTAAATGAACTACAAAAATGATGACTTCTTCTTTAGTACTAATTATATAAAATAAACTCTAAATAAAAACAAATAATTTTATATTTTTAGGTTAAAAATAATGCAAGCTTGTTACCCCCACCAATAACACTTCTTCACATACATTAATTTTAGGCGAAGAACCAATTCTAAAACGATATTTACCAATCGGTTATGTTGACGTTTAAACAATGTATTATACGTCAAAGTTGTCACCAATTATTACCGCGGTTATAATTGGTTGAACGCCTAAAATTGCTGATAGGCGCGTTAAGGTTCAGCGGTAATAAAATAAGGAGTTTCCCTTAATACTGCCAGCACTGCTTATGCTTATTCCAAGAATTCCCTAATACCATTAGTTTACCCATTTTCGACCCTATTTTTATTCTGAAACTTTAGTTTTGTACGGTAATTTAGAAATCACTTTATTTTTGTATATTAATATTACATTTCTAAGCAACACAATTTGTAAAAAAATTAAACTGTGTTTACCCTTTTTCAAGATTATACAATTTTTTTGTGGCGTTAAATAAAAGGAGTAGTTTAAAGCTCATTTTATTAAATAAATAAATAACTTTAGGCAATAATTTGCAATTTTTAAATGTATAAAAATAATTTCCTTATTCCATGTTTTAACATTAAAATCCTAATTTAGATTTTTTTTTCTTAGCTTATGCCTGTCCGATCTGCTGTTCTGCTTCCTAGTCCTTCCGTTCTCCGCTAGCCAGTTTTCCATGGAACGTGGATTCATGGAGAAGTTCTTTGTATGATGATACCAACTTTAAGATATGGCACTATTGGCGTTTCTTTGCTGAGCATAGCTAGTATATCAATAAATAGGTAAGACAGACCAGCCAAAACCTATTTTGTTATAGTTGGGACCAGATTTTATTCATTCTGAAAGGGTCGCCGCAAAGTATCTAATGTAAACAAACCTTTTTGTGAACAATGATTTATTGCATTAATAAATAATACACCCGACGAGTTTATAATTCTTTACGGCACGTGTCAGCTTTTATAGTAGGACAGAGACGAAATAAGATGATGTTTTGTAAGTACTTGATACGCGTTATCAATTTTTTTATTTGTCCAAAAATATGTAATCCGGCTCTGTCAGAAGTTATATGCATTCGAAAAGGTTTGTTTACTTTATTATTTTTGTTGACCTTTTAAAATGAACATTTGCCTTTATTAGTTCGCCAGGGGCGGACTAACCCTTTACAATAGGGTTAATTATTTTTTACACCCTGCATAATAAAGAATTGAAATAAGTATTTATGTGTAGCTTAAATTACCCATATAAGATTTTTGCCGGCGTTGTACATTTTAATTTACTGGCACGTTTAGGCAAGAGAAGGAAGTCTTTGAGTAAATGTAAAGGATCATTAATAAGACGAACAGCCCTTCTTTTGAATGGCATCAAGAATGCTGAGGGTTGTAGGGGGATGTCATTCCCCCAGACATGAGAACAATATTTCAGAGAGGGTCGAATTTCGGACACATGCAAAGTGTATAAATTTGGAAGGAGAGAAAAATACAAAAAAAAATGGCATTCC